>WOGR01001690.1:0-19215 GCA_015342045.1 Leptinotarsa lineolata | reverse complement strand
ATGGCTACTTAGATGAATTGCCACTGAATATCTGCCATGAAATACAATATTTTCAACAGGACAGCGCTGCTCCTCATGATGCAGCAATAGTAAGGGAACATAGATGCAATATTCCCAAGAAAATGAATTGGAAACAATGGACCAATTAACTAGCCAGTTCGATCCCCAGATCTTATTCCTTCAGATTTTTTGTCTGGGGATACATAAAGGATAAAGTTTTTTCAACACCAAGTACAGATATCGACCATCTCAAACAAAAAATTAGGGATGCATGTATTAATATTACACCTATTATGCTAAAAAATTGCCACAGAAATTGTCTGAACCGAAAACTCAATATACATTCAACAAATAGGTCGTCAATTCGAGCATATAATGTAGATTGCCATGTAGTTTTGATTTTACGTATTGGTTTCATTTTTCCCAAAAGTTCATGATAAAATAAATTGTTTTTCTGTTTGATTGATGTCACTGACGATGGTGGTTATAAAAATATCAAATGTGATATGGCTTTGGATTGTGAATTTATCGCTTTATCAATATCTGTAATAAAAAAAGGCAGGTCCATATTTTACAAAAAAGGTGATGGTGGCCATGTTGACACGAAACGTCTTCTCGAATATTTATTATTACATCGTCATAGTACACTTCTAATATTATTTTTACATTTTTGGATGTTATTCGAAATAACAATTGCATTCGAGAAAAACGAAAAACAGCATTTTTGGTTTTTCCCGTATAACTCGAGAAGGGCGAAAGTCCCCGTAAGTTTTCTTCGATCATTGTATTATTCCCGATGACAGTTACCTTTTTTCCTATTTAATTTTACATGATAAAAGAAACGGACTATATAATAAAGTATGATTGACACAGTCGAACGCATGGCTTAGATCGCAAATGATCCCAACCGGGCATTCACTGGAGTCCATGAAATTGGTTAATATACCATAAAATTAATGGATGGCAGTACTTGTAGATTTCGACGCCTGGATTCCTTGCTGCTGTTAGATGATTATATCGTTCTGACACAGATATGAATTAAGTCTGTTAAGATAGCTATATTCAAGAACTTTTGAGAAAATTGATGGAACAGTTATAGACCTGTTGTTATTAATATTATTATGGTTACCACGTTTGAAATGGGAAAAATGTATTCCTACAGAACACAAATTTTTCGTTTTAGGAACCATTCCAAATGCAAGAAATAGAAGACCACAGGAGGGAACCTGAAGAACCACGCAATGATGTTTTACGGTTAATCACGCTTCTGCAGGAAATATTCGTAATGTTACGAGATAACGAAAAAGAGACAGGGGAGATTGAAACCCTGTCGGGTAAAAAGGTAACTAATAACAAAGTTGAACCAAAGCCGGCGACAAAAACTACCCTACAAGAGGGTAAAGAAAATCTAGTGGAGGACAAATGTTCTGAAAGGCCAAAGAACAAAGAACCAAGGGAAGCCCTGTTAATAACACACCAGTCCAAAACAACCAATCCGATAATGACAAGAGGACCACCGGTTACACCAGAGATTAAGGAACTCATCAGGACCAGAAGACGCTTGAGAAAACAATATCAAAGAACACTCTACCCAATGCATAAGACGCTCATGAATAGAGCTAGCACAAAATTGCGAAAAGAACTGGATGCCTTCCGAAATCAACACTGTGCAACACATATTCTGAGAGAAGGATAAGCATATGCATTCATAAAATTGAAACTAGAAACCGTCTCTCGAAGTCATAAACTCTGATAAAATGTAGCATTCAGAACTTGTCTGTTCATTTGAGATAAAAATGTTTGCTTGATATTCTGTTCCGAACTATTGAAATTGTCAGTTTAACCCATGCTTCTTAATAAAATAGTCTCTAGGAGATATAATATATGTGAAGTTGTTATTTTTGATATTATTCTTTTCACCTCATCGGTAGAAGGGGGTTCTATCAATACAATACAAAAGCGAAATTATTTAGTTGATTATTCAACTAATGATAGTTACGGAGATCGGTCCGGGTGAAGTACAAAGCATCTGTCATCCACTTCTCGTAAAAACAAAACTCCCTGTTTCTCTGAATTCAGGAAAGTAAATAAATGGATGCAAGAAGACTTACTCCTACTATTCAAGCTTAGTTAATACTCCATGGCACATTGTACTGACCAGGTACAGTATAGTAAAAATTTTATTAAAAAATGCCGTTCAAAGAACATATCGGTATCCCATAAAGGAATTCATTTGGAGCATATATAATTTTTCTAAGTTGGCTACTCTTTGTATCTGTCATTAGTGTCACTTGTCACAATAATTGGTCACGACATTACTTCCACTAATATTAAAAAAACTAAATGGAAAATGAATACAATGAAAGCAGCAAATGAAACTGAAGAAATAATAGTAATAATCGACTTATTCACCACAAGGGATACATGATATCTAATTTGTATTTACATTATTTGAAGATAACCTTATGACGAATGGCGAAGTGTCAGCTACAACTGTTTTTCAACAGCTGTAGAAATGGACAATACAAACATCAACTGCACATGACAAATGACACTTATGAAGTCTATTGACATTTTCAGCCTTTTTCACCGATTTGCTTGTTCTCCACTTTCGAATAAAGGAGATATCTTCAACGCAGGTGCTGCCAACCGTCCTTTGCTTTAAAAAACAATGTTCTCGTTGACTGGAGAGTAGTACAAAACCTTACACAATGAAACCAGTTTTTGTTTACTTCATAATGTTGAGAACAAGAACTCTTTGAAATTTTGCTAAAATCGAAAGTGAAAGATTTGTAGAAAATGCCATCATGCGTTTGGAAACCTTTTTCGAAATCGGACTACCTGACATAATTTTCTAAACAAACAAACTATAGTAGTTATTTGTTCTGCCCTTTTTCTCAATCACCAAAATATCAAAATGTAGGTAGTTCTATTCAAAATCTATTGATATGTGGCTGCAAACTACTAGCTTCCACCACTTAATAATATTTTACCTATCAAAATAAGTTCATGACTATCCTTAATTTAAAAAAATAATATTTTTTCTTTGTTCTGTTCCATCTAGAAGCATCACAGTTACGAATAAAATGTTCGGATAATGTTATTTTCTGTACTAATGAAGCTACAGAGAAGCTTGAGAGAAACTTCTTTGGCAGAATTTTTCGAAAAAGAGCTGGAAAAACAACTTTTCATTTGAAGAGATAGACACATGGTTACTTGGGAGAAGTTGCTCATAATCGAGAAATATTTTTGAAATATTCTGTCGTCTTTCTGTCTGTCTGTGCGCATGGAGCTAACAAAAAATGTAACAAAAGAACCTCACGAAAAAATAAGAAAACTAAAAAACCGCTTATATACTTTTGTATATAAGCGGTTGTTATAATAACGTATTAGAGATTGACTTAAGATATCGGGAAAAATAACCTCGTGAAAATAACTATCGAATCAAATATGGGATTCAGATTTTACATTTGTTTTTGTTGAGCAGACATGAAAGAAGCCCAACATGACATACGTCAAACTTCGAAAATATTACTTGAAAAAGAACCTATCGAGATCATACTCTCGTGAAACAATTGAGACAAGTGATCACTGCATTATTGATAAATACATTTTTGCACAACAAAGACCCAATTTAAAATGGATGATTATCAGATGATTAAGAGATATGATGATAATAACAGTAATATAACTCTTACCTGTAGAGATGTATAACTATGTTTCTTGTTGGTGAATCTGAAACCTCTATCCTGATGATCGTTCACATGCCGATGCCTAAGAAGTAAACATCTCATTATCTTCGCTTTATCTTCTTCTTTGATCAAATCTTCTTTGTATAAATCTTCTGATATTCTGAAAAAGAAAATTATGGAGTCATTGAAAAATATTTTCTAGAGTAATCATCGTTTTAAAAAACTTTGTTGACCTAAATATCTCCACGCTACTATAAGGAATTCGAAACGTTCAGAGCCGAGAACAAATTCTACATTGATATTAATAAAATTTTCTAGGAAGATGTGTACATTCTAAATAACCTAAAAATATTCGGATGGAATTGATGTACTGATTACGAGTCTGACAATACCTTCATGTTTCGGGTTTGAATCCGGAATGGGATGAATTCGTTCTGGAATTTCTTTGTACCGTTGTTTTTGAATAACGAAACCTGTTATGTTGGTGTTCCATTTCAGAAATTATTCTCATAATGATGGCATCTGATTCCTTTGTTCCTATGTTTATTTCTTACACAAACTTGGAATCCGGAGATGTCAAGAATTCCCAATCTTGTGAAAATAAGTTATTTCGTCTCACCGACAAGCGAAGTTGACAAAATAATTCAACCGAAATTCCGTCGCGGAAGGAAAGACATTTGTCAGATTTTAGTGTGTAGGAACGTAATTTATTTATATCTTTCTTCTTTTCTTCGAGGCTCTAAAAGGAGTTTTCCCGTGTTGAAAAAACAACCAGACATATTAACACTACTAACGCTATTTGCAGCGTTAGCTGAAGCACTAACGGGCAGGAACAAATGAATTTGTTTCGAAATTAAAATAACGTTGAATGGTTCATCAACCACTGAATCAATTCATTTCCTAACTGTATACAGTACCATATTTACACGGTATTTTCTTCATCGACAAGTTCTGGCAGCTAAGATTTTACCTTCTGGTTTGAATGATGCTCTTAAACAGGTGAAGCTTTTGATAACAAAGCCATAAAAACTTGACAATTCAGAATCATCATCTGTTGTATCATCAGGTGACTGACAAAAGAACAGATACTGAGAAGAGTTCTAGAACTGAAAGATGAATTGTTAATATCCCTTATAATGATCAAATAATTTTCACAAATTTTTTTATTCTAGCACGATTCGATAACACCGTAGCTTCATCGGTAGCAATTTAGCTACGGTGTTAGCGAAAAGCGTCTATAAATAGAAAAAGATGTTTGTGAAAATATTTTAATATTATTACATAAGTAGATCAAACTTATTCCGTGACATAAAAATCGTAATTTATGAATAAATTGTGTGCTTTTTCTTATAATATTATAAAGATTGGTACTGAAGAGCTCTAAGGCAAGTGTCTCACAGCGAAACATCGGTGTCTACCGGTGATGATGGCTGAATTCCATCTAAGTGAAATTTTTTACCTTTCATTTAGTATATTTTGTAGAAATCTTATGAATGATATCTGATTTGAATCTATAACGAATGTTTGGAATACAAACTGAGTGGAAAAAAGTGTTTTTTGTATAATTCAATGTTCATATAAAAGTATTTGTTTCGAAAGAATTTTTTCTTTCGTGTAATTCAATGTTTATATGAGAGTAACTGTTTTAGAAAACCTTTCTCTTCCATTTTGTGTCTGAAAGTTACTTCTTTGGATGATCTACACATCTATGTTTAGAGTAACTTTTTTTGAAAAATGATTGCTTCCTTTCTTTTTTTGGAAGATTCCCACATTTTTTGTATCAAGATGGAGTAGTAGAAAGCCGAAAACTTTCTTTCCCAAAAAATTAATTACTTCTAAAAAATATAACCCCTTCAATTTGACTAATGATCTTTTGAATTTGATAGAAGTAGTAAGTCAATTTCATCTTAGGAACGCCAGTCAAAAATATCGGGCATTTTTGACTCTTGAAGAAAAACGTATTTTCGCTGGCCTCAAAAATATGTAACGTATTCAAAAAACACTTCATTATGAGATTTTCACTAAACAGTTTTACAAAAACGCAACACGTGTTTCGCCATACAATGGCTTCTTCGGGCGTGTCTTCGTGTATTGGTGAGGGACGGATGGTAGTGAAGACACGCCCGAAGAAGCCATTGTATGACGAAACACGTGTTGCGTTTTTATAAAACTGTTTAGTGAAAATCTCACAATAAAGTGTTTTTTGAATACGTCACTTATAGATTTCCATCAAGGATCGGCCAATTCCATCATATATTGAAAATATGTTCGAAGTTTCAGATGCTTAGCATGTTCAGTGTGTTGGTGAGGGACACATGGAAGTTAGAAGTATTTTGCGTGTTCGGCCATTTTCTGCTATCAAAAAAATGGATTAAAAACTTTGAATCGATTTAGGTGCTCAAACACACTTGAAAGGTTGACAGTGGCATATGATAATTGTACTCTGAGTCAGAAAAATGTTTACAAGTGAAACACGTTTTCCACAGAAGATTGAGAATATGATCAATAACCGATGAAAATGTTGAGGAAGTGAAGTAAATTGTTATGGAGAATCATCGAAACACTATCAGAGAAGTTGGTGAGGATGTAGGCACATCGGTTGGCTCAGGCCATGCAATTTTTTCAAATATTTTGGGCGTGAAGCGTGTAGCAGCGAAGTTCTTTCCAAAGTTGCTGAATTTTTACAAAAAAAAACGTCGCATGAGCATCGCTCAGAAATTGTTGAATGACGTCAACATCGATCCAGCTTTGCTTAAAAAGGTTATAACTGGTGACGAGTCATGGGTATATGGTTATGACATCGGAACCCAATCCTCCCAATGGAAGAACCCAGGAGAACCAAGACCAAAAAAGCATGCCAAGTTCGATCAGATGTCAAGGTTTTAATCACGGTTTTCTTTCATTACCGTGGCAAAATGTATCAGGAATTATCACCACATGGTCAGTCAATGAGTAGTATTATCTTAAGTTACGCGCCGCTTGCGAAAAGCAATAATAAGAAAACGTCCGTTGTCACTGAAAAACAATTCACGGCATTTGCATCACAATAATGCATCTGCTCACTCTTCATTGCTTGTTCGCAATTTTTTGTCTAAAACAACATCGTTATCATGTCTCAGCCACTGTATTCACTAGATTCGACCACTTGCAACTTTATTCTATTCCCAAGAGTTTCCCATAAATGAGCGGCGTTTTGCAACGATTGAGGAAATGAAAACCGAATCGCTGTGAGAGCTCAAGGATATACCAAAAAGTGCATATCAGAACTACTTAGAGGATTGCAAAAATTGCTGACACAAGTGTGGGGGTCCACTTTGAGGGAGACAAAATGGAAATTGAGGAATAAATGTATATTTTTTGAAAAAAAATCAAAATTAGCTTTTTTTGAACAGACAGGGTATCTCAAACGATGAACAATACCCGAAACGCACAGACAGAATTCTTGAAATCTTAATGGGGGCGATAAAAATTTCACAGTCGCGCGATTTCACAACATTTCGCAAATCACACCTCTGAAGTACCCAACTTGCTGTAATATCTCTCAACATTTTGAAAAAGAGTCATTATATTCGTTAACAGCAGATTCTACGAATTTGGTAGTATGTGTTCAAATTCTGTTTTTCCGTTAACTAGCTGGGAAAGTAATGTTTGTGAGATTCATAATGGGCTTATAAGAGCATCCTCAATCGTAAATTAAAGTCATTTTTAAATTGCAAGGACCTGCCACCTGAATTGTTGTGTATTTCATTGAAACGAACAGGTGCTATATGAAATAATAATTTGTAGGTTTCAACTAAGTGTTACTAATTAATCAATTAAAGTATCCTTATTAAAGCAGATAGTTATAAATAACTATTCGCCTTTTTTTTTCTATTCGTCTTTTTTCAGTCGACTAATTAATATAGTAAAACTCAAAATCGCAATTTCCATTTACGTGTAAGACTGATCAATTTAATTGGATTGCAGTAAAAATTCTGCCTACAGGTGTTCGTGTTAGCTTCGCGTGGACATGGGCGGGACTTGATTTATTCTAGGAGGTATTATCAGTATACCGAGGAGAGTGGAAAAGCCACAATTATGAAACAGGAGAAAATGCAGTATTTTGCGAAAATATGACGAAGATAACGAAAATAATTACAGCAAGCTTCTTTTTTCCACCTGATCGTTCGACGTCACATTGAAAATGATCCAATACAATTGTCTTTTTTTTTAATTAGAAAGCATAATGTCAGGCCAAATAATCAGGTAGATATGACTTCAATATTTCATTTTCATATTTCCCTAACTGCCACGAATCTGAGCATCTTCACTAAATCGTGATTTTATCACTCTACCCAATGCATTTGTTTCGTATATACCTACAATATTCTCAATATTGCGAAATGGGACTTGTTTGTAATTTCTACTTCTTCTGAATAAAAAACACATCAGAAGATAAATGTTTTTCACCATATTTTAACAATGTATCATTGCTTTTCTCGAGTACAAACAATTCAATGAGTTTGCTGGTAGTTACATAAAAATGATGATAATGTCACAAAAGTAATTCCATCACTTCCACAAACACTGGAGTACTATATTTTTAATGCCTCTAAATCTCTTCGATTCTCTTGTCTCAATTTGTTTATTTTGAATGTAAATTATATAATTTGTTCAAAGAACCCGTAACCAGTTCAAAAATCATTCAAAATTGAAAAATGGTGTTTTTTTTTAAAGATTAGTTTTTAGGAAAGAAGGCTTCATTGCTTCCACTTCTTCATCATACAGTTTTCCAAGATGTTCGTAAAAAAATGGAGAAATGAAACCCATAAAAAATATTTCCACTCACATATTCTTTGATATTCTCTTTTTTCAATTTATTATTCACATCAACCGTCAGGTTTAAGCAACTGAACAATACATTAAAAACAGTGGATCTGGAAAAAAGTAACAATTTGTCATTTCCCAGAAGTTCTACAATATTTTGAAAAATGCAGTTATATCCTCATGCATTATTGGCTGTTGGGATATCATAAGTTATTCTTTCTTCTGAATATATAGCGTACATTTCGTTAAAATATAATCCACAGTCAAGAGAGTCTCACAGTTCACAAACTGGATGGGTTTTACCAGATATCATTTCATCCATGAGTGAGACGAGTAAAGCCCATTTTATCAACCTATCACTTGGTTCAATTGGAGCTGAAACATACACGACGAATATCATCCTACTTTGAGGACCCTCGAAAGCTACATCAGATGTATTAGCTTGTATGAGCCTCAAGAGGAACAATAGATATTTTGAATAAATTCGGCACGTGTCATTCCCCAGAACGGTTTCAAAATCTTCTGAAGCATAAGACATCACCGGTGGGAAAGAAAATTTTTGGCTTTCTACTACTCCATCTTGATACAAAAAAATGTGGGAATACAAACTGAGTAGAAAAAAGGGTTTTTTGTATAATTCAGTGTTCATATAAAAGTATTTGTTTCGAAATAATTTTTTCTTTCGTGTAATTCCATGTTTATATGGAAGTAGCTGTTTCATCTATGTTTAGAGTTACTTCTTTTAAAAATGATTGCTTTCTTCTTTTCTTTGGAAGATTCCCACATTTTTTTTATCAAGATGGAGTAGTAGAAAGCCAAAAACTTTTTTTCACAAAAATTAATCACTCCTAAAAAATATAACCCCGTCAATTTAAACATCACCGGTGTCTCATTAATACCACAGGAATGCCGAATATGGCCGCAGTATTTCGATGGATATAGGCTGAGGCCGCGTATGCTGGACATATCAGCAATTATTGCTCAAGGATTTCAGGCGCTTTGGCAGACCCCGCCTGTGGTATTACTATTTCAAAGGATTAGAATGAGTTCGGAATGGCAAGCGTATTTGTAACAGTACCTTTATTCTTACCAAATTGCATTCTTCTCCCAATCTTCCAACGTCTGCATCTGTCGGAGTGCTGATGCTTGTAGCGAAAAGAGTTTTTCACACAGATTATACCATTTGGGTGGGGTTATTCCACTACGAGGTGAGTATAAGACTATCCAGCATCCAGATGTTACACAATTCTTTTCCTCCGTAATCCCCAGTATTGTCCTCTTTTGAGATGGACCGTTGCACCTCCGTCTGAAGATTGAAGCTCTGAATCATCAAAAAATCAATGGCTTTGAAAAAATGGAGTTGGAAAAATTTTAGTGAGTTGGTATGCATTGCTCTCTACATTCAAATTTCGTCAGAAAAAGTCTTCCTGAGAAAAATAAAATTGTATAAGAACATACGAGCGGTTGGAAAAATATGCCAGAAACAACTGCAGAAGCGGATCTATTTAATTGTTTCCGTTTTCGATGAAAACGAAATGAAAATTTCTTTTTTGTCATGAAGATATTTTGAAAGTACTTTTTCAGTACCTAACAAACGGGGTAAATCAAATTCGATAATCACTTTTTCTCGGTATTTTCGAAATGGGACACTCTATGTTATCTTATCCAAAAATATGGGTAATATAGGTGAATAGCGATTCGAAAGTTAATAAAAATAATTTCAAAAATAGAATTTTCAATATTGAACTTCTTCAGTAAAATCTCTGTATACTGAATTTCAGAGAGTAACTGAATCGAAAAAAAATTATTGAGTTTTCAGCTGAGCAACCCTTTCAGAAAAGATATTTTTGTGATGAAAGTTTGATTTCGAGACTGAATTTTATAACGTAAAGACTGATATTGAACACGAAAAAAATTATGATGATTAATGAAATTCCTCATATGAAATTAATCTAAAAAAGTCATCATCAACAAGTTCATTCTGGATCGATAATACCAAAAATGTTTGTGCTCTAGTTAGTTAGTTTTGTATGAGAAAGCAACGTGGAATCCATAAAATTGAATTAATTTTGAAGAAGAGAATATTTTGAAACAACTAAATGACTTTACTAAAAAAATATGTTCAGCAGTGTTTCGTATGGTGTAACTCAATCTAATCACTACATATATACTCATATTTTCAAAAGAATTCAACACAGGAAAATCACTTCAGACTTGAAGTATGATATTTTCCATTCGTTAAATTCTAGGGAAATTGTTGTCGTGTTTCAATTCGACCAGTCTTAGACATAATTCAATATCCAGTGTGGTATCACCCGGGAAAGTAGTTGTTTTTTGACAGATTTTTACCAAACACTACTGTGTAGGTAGTTCGGAGAGATCAATATTTGGAAATTGATTTCAAAATATTTATTTTCTTTGACGTATGTATCCCTCCTCGATAGTTTTCACTTTTGATTTCTGTTAGTTTTGGTACATGGGAGGCTTTTTCCTGCTTGGGGCTTTGTTCATGAGATGAAGTTGTTTACTAGTTAATAATCTTTCTTTCAGACGAAGGTTTCATATATGTCGCAGAGCCGTGTCGAAATTAATCGAGTCCCAGACAATTTTTTTAAGGAAAATAAACTTTAAGGCGCTCTAAGATCGGTGCCGGTGCGGAGGTAGTAATTGACATTGGATATGAATCGCTGGAGATTAAATCCATTGGGAAAAACGTTCTCAGGAAGTTTATTCAACATGAAAGCAGTTATCCAAATGAAAGAGTTTTTAAACAGCGAAGTTCTAGGTGTACTGAGTTGAACTTCGAAACGATGAGCAGCCACAATTCGTTGCGTATTTCCGATATGCACCGCTCTTGGTGGAATCAAATGTGCCAAGTCCCTTGAACACCTCTCGTGGAAGTATCTATAGAAGAGAGATGAATCTCCACCCTTTCTTCGATGTTCCAGACTATCAAGATTGCAAGTTATGTTTGAGTCTACAATCAGTCAAATGACTCTTTCCTGAATAAAGTCCAGCAGCTTCAAGGTGTGCTTAGGGGCGGAGCTCCATACATGAGAACAATACTCCAAAGAAAGTCTGATCTGAGCTTTATAAAGCATCAAAAGTTGCTGACGTTTGTACTGTTTTCTGGTTCGGAATAGTGTTCCAAGCTTTTGAGAAGTAGCCCTTGCAATTTCAGCAACATGATTGTGCCAAGACATATTAGTGTCCATTTTAACACCTAACAAACTTTTCAAAGCAGAAAGCGGAATTGTCTGTCCTGGCATTAATATATCCAGTTCAGAGACATTCATCTTTTTGGAGAAAACCGATGCCTAGGTTTTCATGGCATTGAATTGAACCTGGTCACTTTCACCCCAATTCGGAATCACTTCTAGATCCTCATTAAGATATGCAACCACCTACTGCCGTTGAATATGTGCAACCGCAACTGATGTCCTGGTGTCCAAATGGAATGACGAGACAAGTGTGCTGTCGTCAGCAATGCAATATAGTGGATTCTTCGTTTTTTCCAATAAGTCATTGATGTACAATGAAAAGAGGGTTGGGGAGAATATGGATCCCTGGGGAACACCAGCATTGATGGTAAAAGTTTTTGAGAGATATATATCAACGGCCACTTGCAGGGAACGTTCTTTCAGAAAACTTGAGAGCCATTTACAAAAATGATCCGACAAGCCATAGCATCGAAGTTTGGCCAGCAAACCGTCATATCACACACGAACAAAGGCCTTAGAAATATTAAGCGCAACAGCTCTTGACTCTTCATGTTTCTCGATTGCGTTATTCCAAATATGAGTGACATCCGATAGAAGGTCGCCTGTTGATCTTTGTTTCCGAAAGCCATATTGACGGTCGCTCAAGAAGCTGAAGCCTTCCAAATATTTAAGGATATGGTGGATTAAGGCTTTCTCTATGATTTTTGATATCACTGATAGCAAAGCGACTGGTCTACAGTTATTTGAAAGATTATTTTTGCCATTTTTGGGAAAAGGCTGGAAGCGAGCAATCTTCCAACAAGAAGAAAAAACACTTTTCTTGTAAGACAGGTTCAAAAGTCTGCAAAATACTAGTGCGAGTTCATTTGCGCACTTTTTGAGTGCGATGACAGGCACTTCATCAGGACCAGACGCCTTGTTGATATTGAGTTGTTTCAGAATTCGCCTGACCAGACGTTGTCGAAAAGTTATTTCTGGCATTGTGGATTCTAGTGTTCAGCTAGTAGATTTGGTTTTTCTATAGCTGTTGTTGCAATTGAACCATCCGCTTGTGTTAGTGGTGGAATTGTGGATTTTATGAGGCTTTGATTAACAGCTTCAGCTACCGACCAGAAGGATCTAGACTTATTGGGATTGGCAAGTAGTTTATCCCTAATTCTCTGATTTTTCCACTCAGCAGATCTGTTATGCCAAACTTTGCGCGGCTTAGGTTGTTCTCTAACATTTATCGGTAATTCACTCAACACTGAAATGAGTTTGTGGTCAGAAGATCCCAATGGAGACGTTACGGTAACTGTGTAAATTTTTGGATTGGTTGTTAGATATAGATACAGAAGACTAGCATATTCTCAATCACGGTCAGGAAATCTGGTTAGCTCATTCATAATCTGGGAAAGTCCGCTGCTCATTGCAAAAGCGTTAGCTTCGTCCTTGTTCGTCGTTGATGTTTGAAAATTTGAGCAATTCGATATTGTGGACACTGAAGTCATCAAATATGGAAATTTCGGCACTGGGATGATTGATTTGCAGAAAGTCAATGGTGTTTGCAAGTGAAGAGAATAGTTCCTTATATTGTGTATTACTTGGTGGTCGGTAAACGCAGCATATGAGTTTAGTGATCTTCTGGGATATTATTTTGAACCACATAATATCAAAGTTTTGGGGTTCCAGCATTTCCTCTCGTTGACAGGAGAGATTGCTTCTGATAAAAAGAAATATTCCAAAGTGACGTTTGAATCGGGAGTGGAAATCATAGCCGGGATATAGAAAATTGACAAGATTTGTTGAAGCACTTACTTTGGTTTCTGTGAGTGCCAGAAAGTGAGGTCTGTTTGCACTGAGTTTATATTTGAGTTTAGTCCTTTGATGTTGAAGAAATCGATTTCGAAGTTGCTAGTGGGCCTCTTAACAACTACAGTTACCATGTTAGGAGGACCCTGCTGACTGTCGGGAATAATGGTTTTCGAATAATTTCTGCAGGATGATGCCCTCGAATCAGTTCCTACAAGAAGATCCGATTGGGGAGATATTTACCTTCGGAGTATTTTGACCCTGGGAGCGCCATAATGCAATTTTTCATTATATTCCCACCCTTGAAACTGGAAACAGCAGCACAGCAACGAAACGTTTGCCCGAAAGCCAACACATGCAATGGTATCTCTGAATCATATCAGATTTTGACTGAGCCACATGGTCTTTATCTCCATCTAGTGTTTCGTTGGTTATTATGCTGATCAGCTTTCATATAAATCAAATTTTATAAAAGTAATGTGTTACCTCTTCTTAATACTTCCTGCTACCTGACGAGTGAGCACTGAAGATGAGAAAAATCGAAAGCGCTATGTAATAGAAAATTCAATTTCACATACAAAAAATCTTCTCCGTTTTATTTATATACATTTTCCCAAAGAATTTTTGTCAGGCTATTTTAACCAGCCTTTAAATGTTGGAAGAAGTTGTCTTTCAGAGTAGTTGTTTCGAAAGGAATTAGTTTCGAAGAGCTATTTTTGTCAGTTTATATCTGTGAGAAACTTCTGTGCATTATCTGCACACCTTTTTTGGGGGTTTATTCTGAACTCACTTGCTGTCTTCATTTTTTTCGGTAGTTCCTAGAGAATCTAGAAAGCCAAAAAGTTTTTTTTTCGAAACTGATCTCCCCTACTTCTCGAAATGAATGGTGTGTTCTCCACTTTGAGGACAGGATAACATATCATCGTATCGCGTTTCATCCTGAGGGATATACAGTAAAATCGTGAGGAATGAAAATCGTAAAGTGACATCTTACAATAGGGAATTTTTATGAAAATGAGATATTCTTCGGATCTTATCTTGATATCGGCAAAACATATTTCAGAAAGAAAATGACAACATCTTTGGAAAGAGTGAAGATCAGCAATTCAGGATTTTTTGCGGAGCTACAAACTTTCGTTGGAAATATTTCTTGATAACTTCACTTTTTCATCTCAAACTTCTGGAGGAATATTGTTTTGATACACATTGTATAGAAACGAACATTTGCTCATGTAAATTTTGATGTTCCTAATGTTCTATGGGATTATACCAATGTGTATATATATTCCAATGGATAGGAACTTATTCGGAATATATATCTGCAGGAAGTAAGAGTAAATAAAAAACGTTGCGTGCCAGTGTACTGAATGAAATGATGGATTTTAATGTTGGATTTAATTGTACGCTTTCCGAGTTCACCCGTTTTTTTGTAAAAGAGCACTTACATGCCTGCAGCTCTGAATAAAAATTATCCCGTAAGTGTTTATTTCGATTCACTGGTCAATGGCATGTTGATTTATTGAAGTAGTAGATGAAGGCGTGCATACCATATAAATCCATTAGGTTCAAAGTTTACCTACTAGGAAATCTTGCTCTTTTTTTTATGGAAACACTGAACTATTTATCAATCGCTTATTTTGGTATTACATTTTTTCATCGGAAGTGACCAAATAATTCATTTCATATCACAAATGTAATTTTTGTGTTTTGGAAAAATATTACAAATGGTTTTTCACGATTCTCAAGATTGTGGTTGAATCCGTTCGATTTCATCACCAAACTTAAACTTTCACAATTTGCGTATATAGAAAACAAAACGCAAGAAAACAACAATGACCATCAGATGAAACTGTTTCTGAAGTAGATATAACAATTGAAAAATGTGTCAAAATCGATATAGTATAATAATTATGTATGATACATACAAGTACAAGTATTTTTCAATCGTTATTGATCAATAAAACATCTAAATAAACTCCTTGAGACATTATCATACACCAGTTCTAGTGGAAAACAATCATCATTATACGTATGTGATGGAATCGGCCGATACTTGATGCTGGACTTGACTATTCCAAAAATAATAATGATAATGATTTTGCAATTTTCCACGAACCATCTTATGAAGACATTGTCGTACATTATTCCTCCACACATCCCTACTAACATGAATGTAGCTGCATTCAATAGTATATTTGACAGACTATTGAATATTTCATTGTCGGAGACTAATTTTCAGGGAGAGCTTATTTTCACCTAACAAATAGCTGTGATCAACGGTTACAAGGTAGATATCATCGACTCTATCCTCTCCAAGAAACTACAAAAACAATCCATCGACTAGGTTTATCAAACTTCAAGAAACGAAAGCGTCATTTCTTGGTTAGTGTCATATCTTGGTGAACCCACCAATAATATTGCTCATTTATTAAAAAAGAAATGCTTGGACGTGGATTAGAGAACAAATAAAAATTTAGGCAAATTTACTGAAATCAATAAAGACAAAACTTCATTGTAGAATAGAACAGGAGTAAATAAGTTGACTTGTGGCTCTTACACATATTATATTGGCGAAAACTTTTTCCAGAGAATTAAAGAGAATAGAAGCAGTTTTTTGAGTGAAAATATCAATTTCAAACTTGCGAACAATCTTTTGGCAGAAGAACATGAGATCAATCACGACTATCACGTGTTACATTCAGAAGAGAAAAGTTTGAAACTCAATCTTTCAGAATGTTGAGAAATGAATAGATTCGAAAATTCTGGTCATTTACTGAATGACCAAATAGAATTTAGTAACTTACCGTTAGTAAATATGCTTTCGGATGTGGAAACTGGTGATTAACTGATACATAAACTCAGGTAATTTCGTTCATCACATGTTTATATCAATGATTTTGTACAACTTTTCTTGTTTTTCATATTGATGTTAATTGATTCATTCTCAAACCCAGGTACACATTTTTAATAGCAATTGGGTCAGTGAAACTCAGGTAATCAAAATTCAGGTACCTCAAATTCTGAAAATGTATATGAAGCATTGAATTAATGAATTTCACTTAGTATAGGAAACACCTGAAGAAGCTATTGTGAAGCGAAACACGTGTTGTATTTTTGTGAGAGCTACTAGTGGAACCCTTTATGGACCATGATGTAATCAAAAAATCCATCCATCTAGCTATCCATCGACTGCACAACCTCACTTAAAACATCGTATTAATAGAAAAAGTATCTTGATTTGACAATTCTTGATCGTGTTGAAGAGCCTAAAAGACTGGATGTTGCAGCCAGAAAGCGACGTATCGCCTCTTCGAAAGCAAGATATCCAAGAATATGCTTTGCCCCAAATTATTTAACATCAGAATCTGCAACAGGAGAGAAAACTAACATCTCCTGAACATATCAGAAAAGCTTAGATTAGGGGGTGTCTCCTTGAAATGCGTTACAAGAGACCTACTTCTCAAGCCACAGTTTGTTTCTTACCTACTTGACGGAGGTAGTGGCAGACTGACCGTTTATCAAGTTCTCAAGAAATTGAGGAAAATGCTACTTGATCTATTTTCAACGTTTGCTGGCATGAAAAATTGCCCACCGAATAAATAGTCTACTCCGTTAAAAAGTTAGATATATTTAGTCGAGTTTGAATAGGTGTGAGTGACAATAAACCCTCACTGGCAACCTTAATAAATATGTAAATTGAATAGAACTCACCAAAACAATGAACAGATAACAGAAACCGATGTGAAAAACGAATTGACACATTAAACTTTTACTGATAGCATAGATAGCCTCACGAAAATAATAAAACAATCATTAAATTCACTTCCCACCTTGAATACCAACAATTTGTATATGATATCTAGAAATCTCAGAGACATAATCAGAATTCATTCGAATAAAAAGAAATTTTTGATTGGAATGTAAACGTTATTCTGAATTTCAATCAAATCGGAAAAATACGCGACGTATTAGTGATGGATTCAGCTGCGTTAACGCACTATAGATTCCGACATTAAAACCCTATTGTTGAAAATACAACTCCAGTCCTTATGTAATCTGTTCAAATATTTCAAACAAATGTTGCTAAAAATTCTCGTTATAATGTAACAGAATTGACTTGATTTGAGAATTGATATTTCGTTCTTAAACTGATGCATTCAGCTGAAAATAATTCAGGAGAAAATCTTGACGAAAACCCTCGACCTAAAAATTTTCTCAAATGTACCTATGTCGTTTTTCAAAACTCAAACTTTGTTATTTTTGAACAATATCAATCAAGCAACTGGCAATGACTAAAAACACACGTCTTAAGGATTTTTAGTTTAAGCATGATGTTTGTTCTCATTGTATTTCTGCTTAGTAAAGTTCTCGTTGAAAACATGGAAATGTATCGATAAAATGTTGATGTATTGCGGTATTACTTTTCATAATAAAACGATAAAATATATAGAAAACAGAAAATATATAACACGGAGAATGACATAAAAAGGATATAAACCAGACATGGAAATTGTATGTAAACTGAAAAATATTTCAAAACTAATTTATGAAGTTTCGATGGTTGTATACAGTAACTATCGTCCATTGTCTCACTGTTTGGAATCAAAGTGTCACACCTGAACACTATTGATGCGTTGACGCGATCTTTATATAGAAAACTGAAAATAGGTCGATTCTGAAAATTGGTTGGATGGATGGAGAATTTGTGAAGAACTCAACTGAAATATTTTCGTAGATGTAACCTTTCCGGTTCCTGCTGAAGTGACGTCATCTTTGTTATTTTTAAAAGGACTCCCTGTATTTCACCTCATTTTTGAATTATTTTCATGATTTAAATTCTAACTCATGTATCATACCCTATACACGAAAAGAACCGTTTTTAAGTTATTCGGGTTTATTTTAGAAAAAGTGACAGATACTGCCTCTCGAACATACGTCATTTCAATGTAAATTGAAATTTAAAAAAATATACAGTGAGTGAATCGTAAATATTGAAGATTAAACGGATCACGCACCATTTTCACGTCCACTGAATAATTCACAGGTTGCGCAAAAATGTGGGTCCGATAAATGAATGAGAAAAATTGAAATTCCCACCTTTTCCAAATGAAAACCGCTTTTTTTCTTCAAGGTTCAATTCTATTATAAAAATGATTTCTATTCACAATACACTTTCCTATACTCAAAACTCCTAATTTTGAAGATAACCCATTATATTACCTAATTTTACATACTTGCTCGGATGTCCATCCTCCAACAGAATGTTTGATGACAAATGAAATGAAGTTATTAATTGTTAGAATCATGCTCTCAAAAGATACAATATGGCTCGTGTTGATTATAGTAATCACGATTTATTTTATTCATTGGTGATTTATAGCAATAGTAATGAGGTTTTAACAAGAACGTGATATTTATGCAACAAGGTATCCAGAAAAACCGAAACCATCCCCAGATAAGAATAATCTTCGATCTTACGAAAAAAATTATTAAAACTAAAACTGTGGGGGACAATGTGAATAGAATAGAATAGAATAGAATAGAATAGAATAGAATAGAATAGAATAGAATACAAATTTATTCTGTAAGCCAAAAAGGATTGGATAGAACATGTCAAAAAATAGTACAATACAATCAAACACAAATAACAGAAGGGTAATAACTTAAGATATGGAATTAAATATTGGAAACAGTTTGCTGGTAGT
>WOGR01001689.1:0-19223 GCA_015342045.1 Leptinotarsa lineolata | reverse complement strand
GCAACATGTCCGTGGAGTAGGCCTACTGGGGATACCACGTAAAAAAACGCGCCTACAGGCTCTACCTCATAGGTGGCGGGGAAAAGAGTTAGGAATTAATAAGTAAAGTTGTTTATCACTTTTTTGCTTATAACTTCTTTTAATTTCAATTTATGGAAAAAAGTTATATGAACATATTTGTAGACAAAATAATTTGCTACAAATTATGACTCCACAAATTTTTTGGAGGACGCATAGTTTCCGAGATATCGTGAAAAAAGTGTTTTCACCCCTTTTCCAAGATGGCGGCCGGGGGACAATGGTGGCGACTCCACAAACTTGGGGTTGAGCATCTTTTGACTCCTCACAGATGTTCAAAAATAAAATTGCGTCATATAAAATATGCAATATTCGGTCCTTTCAAGATAATATTCCTCATTGGACGTACTACCATGTGGCAATAACTCCCGATGCACTACGCCACGGTAATCGAAGAAAACAGCAAGCAAAACCTTGACATTTGATCAAACTTAACGTATTTCTTTTGATCTTGGCACTGGGCTCTTCCATCGGGACGATTGTACATTGGTTTCGATGCCATAACCATATAGCCATGATTCGTCACCAGCTATGACCCTTTTATCAAGATAAGATAAGATATTTATTGACCTTTAAAAATTACAAAAATGTTTATGAGATCAAGTCACAACATAATTGTGTAGGTACGTCAAGACTGAGGTGTACTAATATAATAATGTATAAAATTCGTAAAGCTATGTAGAAATAAAAGTAGTGAATTCTGTACAAATGAGATAATCCTAGAAACTAGGCTTTGTGTAAGGTAGTACGTTAAATAGACAGTACTAAATATTAGGTCCATATATGGGAGAAAACATCTTCAATATCATAAAGTGGATTTTAAAGAAGTGATTTTTTTAAATAGTGTTCCAATTTTTTTGTAGTGAATGGTTATATAATTTAACTGGCAGATAGTCAGTCTGTTTCATTGTTTTAGTGTAGTTCACTCGAGTTAGTCTAATACAATTCTTTGTTGCGGGTATTGTACTTGTGAATTTCACTCCCCGTAGTATTCGCATTATTGTTTTTGTGTATCAACAAGATGGAAGTGTTGAAATTTGCATTTTGATGAACAATGGTTTGGCATGTTCTCTTGGTCCAGCCTTAGCCACAGTTCTAACATTTTTTTTGATTTATTAATAACTGGTGAAATGCTTAGCTTGTGCCCCATAATAAGACCCCATACCTTAAGTGGCAGTGAACCATACCGCAGTATACAGTTTTCAGCACTTCAACTGATAATATTTCTCTGAGGTTTCTAAATGAAAATTGACTTCTTGACAGCTTTTTTGCAATTTCTGAACGTGTTCTTTCCAGCTCAGGAAGTTATTAATTTAGTTTTGTTTTTGTTCAGAGATAAAATATTTGCCTTGAAACAAGCTTCACTTCGTGAGGGTGCCTCACCTGATATTCTATCTATCTTTTCTAAATTCCTGCTTCTGATTAAGAGTGTTGAGTCTGCGTACATAAATTCATCTGCGATCTAAGAAGGTCGGCAGATCATTCATATAGATTATAAACAACAGTGGCCCTAGGACTGAGCCCTGAGGCACACCATGTTTGATTTGTATAGCCCTGGACGTCACATTATTGCAGGATATGTATTGTTGTCTGTCCGTAATTATTGTTTCAATGAGTTGAAGAGCTGGTCCACGTATCTTGTATTTATGGAGCTTTTCTAATAGGATGCCATGAGGGACACTGTCGAAGGCTCTCGACAAGTCGCATAGGATTGCATGTGTATGTATTCCTACATCTAGATGTTTTGCTATTGAGTGAACTATCTCAGTAACAGCTTGTGAAGTTAATCTGAGCGATCGAAATTCATATTGATGGTTATCGAGATGTTTTCCGTTATTCAAAAAGTTCGTTATTCTGTCTTTGATAATTACATCAATTATTTTTGATATTATTGGGGTAATTGATTGATTGATATATATAATTATGAGTTTTTTATTTTGTTATAAATTATGCCCTAAAGAAAGTAACGCAGTCCGCCACTGGTAGCCGTAAACCATCTGTGACGTGGCTAAGAGCTCGCTCAGCCCGAGTGAAGTTTCGCGAATTTTCGATGATGTTCGCCAGCATTCCATATGTGACTAGAACACCGTTACCGTCATTCCATGGAATTCCAAGGAAAAATCTAGCACCTTTGATTGCCAAATATAAGCGTTGTCCACCCGCTTATCAAGACAGTCTAGTGCGAGTACAGTGCGGTACGCAGAGCGATCTAACAAGGCGATAGACATTCAAATAGTTTTGGTCGAACTGTTTTATTACAATGAAAGTGAAATAAAGTTGAGTTTGATTATAGTTCAGTGTAGTCAATTATTATTGAACCCACGGGTATAAACGTAACAATATCACCTTTTTTCATAATCGGGGTTGCTCTACAAAGTTTCAGATGTGATGGAAATTCTCCATGAATGTATTAACTAGGTGTGTGAGTGGTGTGCTTAGGATTTCCGGTTTGAGTTTGATTATTTTGAAGCTTATGTTATATGAATCCGTACTTGAACTATTTTTGAGTGTTTTTATCACACTTGTTACTTCTTTTTCATTTGTGGGTTTCAAGAATACTGAATCTTTCACAGTTATTTTTACGAGATTATCCTCAGAATCATCCGTGGGAGGTATTTGTTTGATAATGTTATCAATCATTGTGGATCTAAATTCACAGAAATCATTTGCAGTAAGGCAGGTATTGTGGTTGATAATTTCACCTGATTTACCCTGTTTTTCATTTACGATCTTCCAAACTGTTTTTGCAGAGTTCTTACTGTTTGTAATAACATTATCATACATACTCCTTTTTGCTTTCTTCACATTTTCTGTGTAATTTTTTTTCTGGTTTGATACATACGTTTTATTTCGGAGTCTCCTGTCGTACTAACCAGGCGACACACGAAATGGCAAGATTTTTTAAGTATATATATACGAAGTTAATTCGAATGGCATAAAAACTGAATAGTTACCAAACGTTGGCAGTTCCTTTGTACTGCATGGGCGGCGCGGTATAATTTTTTTTTCAAAATTGATTCAATTTTTCATAAATCTCCACGGATTTTTTTTATTAGTAGTAAAGAGTACATAAGTTCATTAGTCTTTTATTCAGCGGTGCGGATTGTTTCACACTGGAACCTTTGACATAAAATGAATCTATAAATTGTCTAAAACCGCCACATTGCCACAACATAATTGATCATAATCAAATACCATTTGAGTAACACTATTTCCTTGGAATGTTACCTAACCTTTTCATCACCCAAGCATGCGTCATAGCCAGCGGACACAATCACAAGGTCGGGGTTGAACTAGAAAAAAAAGTTTATAGTTACCTCAGGACATCCCAAAGTGGCATCAAATCCTGCAGATACCAGGATAAGGTCGGGATTGAACTAAAATATAATGAAAAAAAAAATGTTTCAGTGAGTTTAGAATATTAATATACGACCAACAATGAATTTTGAAGACTTTTTTCACAATATTACTAAAATGTGTCTTATAAATGTACATCTAGTTTCGACAATTTTTCTGTAAGTGTAAAGTTGAAACAATATAAAGTTAAGAAACATACACAGGCCATGAAGTTCATTGAAGCTGGATAGACTACAACATTGTAACTGCAAATTTCGTCTAACAATCTATTTTCCGGGTTTTGTGAACGTGGGCTGCAGGGTTTTTATGCCTCGCGTTTCGTCTACTACTGCGGTAGACCACTTCGACTGTTACATCATCACCTTTGATGCATATCGCAGTAGTAGAAGAAACTTCAGGCATAAAAACCTGCAGACCATGGCCAAAAACCCGTAAAATAGCTTTGACACAGTTACTTCCGATCGTAAAAGTTTACATTCTTTGATATTGTTTGAAATCTCGGATATTAATAGGTTTGTCGATATTAATCCGAATATTGAGACATTCTCAGTAACAAAATATGGTCTAATAAGTTACCTTATAAGCTATTGGAAGCAGAATATTAAGGACAATTGCCAGATACTCCGTATCACCCAATCCAGTTGCATTCAAAGGAACATTTACGTTATAACCTTTTCCCACACCTTCTCCTATGTAGTCTGAGTCACTCTCTCTTAAATTTGGCCAAAACTGGCCATTCTCATATCGATGTATTGAAAAGTAAAGTACGCTGAAAAATTAAAAAGAAAATAAATCAGCACTTATGATTCTCACACATTTATTTTTATACATTATAAATGCTTACAATTGATAGGAAAAACTCTCTTGAGCATTGTTGTCATACGTGACGTTTATTGAAAATGAGAAAATATATTAAGAACTACTATTTGTCAAAAATTTAGAGACGGATACAAAAAGAGAAACTGGAGAAATTTTGTGATGAGAAAGATATTCCACTGAAGGATATTATATCATCAGCTGCTACGGATGGCGCTCCGGCTATGACAGGACGTCATAAAGGCTTCATAGCTTACTTGAAAAATAAAATTCTAGATGTGCTCGCTGTACATTGCGTCATTCATAGGCAACATTTGGTTGCGAAAAATTTGAGTGAGCGCCTCTCTCAATCACTGCAATATATCATCAAAGCAGTCAATAAAATCCGAAACCGCTCTTTAAATGACAGATTATTTAATCAGCTTTGTGTTGCTAATGATGAAGATTTCAACCGATTGCTATTTCACACAAGTGCGTTGTTTATCAAGAGGTAACTGTCTGACTCGATTTTACAATCTATTTGACTCTGTAACAGAGTTTTTGGAAAACAAAGACAAAGAATTGCACGACAACCTCATTATTTCAAAGAATGATATTGCGTACTTGACAGACCTGTATAAATTGTTTAATGATGTCAGTCTCTAACTTCAAGGTGACGACTTGAATTTGATTAAAACAGAAAATGTCATTGCTGCTTCTGTAGCCAAATTGCTCATGTACAAGAATAATACCGGCAGGCGTGAGTTTAGCAATTTCCCTAATTTGTCAGCAGTATCTTTCAACAACGACGACTTGCTTGTTTACTGCCAACATTTGGAGAACCTCCACAGTTATTTCGCAGAACAATTCCAGGACATTTTAAAATTGGAAATACCAGACTGGGTGTTGGATTTTTGATATCATTCCCATCATCATATTTGTGTGAACGTGGATTTAGTGCTGTGGCAACTTTGCTAACTAAAAAGAGAAATCGGTTGCAGATGTCCGAACGCGGTGACTTACGGCTGTTTTTGAGTAAATTCGAGCCTGATACTAACAAACTTGTCAAAAATCATCAAATTCATCCTTCACATTAGATTAGTTTTAAAATTCAAATTGAAATGTTTGTTTTAATAACATGAAAAATTTTCCTAATATGACACACATAATTTAATTATTAAAATAATGATTGCGATTGTGATTCTCAAGATGTAAAGTGAAAAAAATTGGGGGGCGCTAGAAAATTATTAATTCTCGAAGTGGGCGGTAGACAAAATAAGTTTGAGAACTTCTGCTCTGAAAAGAAGAGAATGAGTCGTGAATTGATCTTGTCGCGACATTTACCCATTTTATAAAAAAAACATTTTCATGTTGGATGTGGCGTTACTCAGCTAACTATGCACTGTCATTTTAAATTTCAGTTAAATTGGTTGAAGATGAGTTTTTCCAAATTAATTGCAAGATTCAACCCACACAAACATACAAGCATTGCGAAAGCTTTCAAAAAAAACCTGATGCCAATATGAGAGAATTCCAAACTTACTCGTTTCTATTGTAGAACATACGTTGTGTCCCTTGACCATGATGAACATCATAATCCACTATAAGTACTCTCTTCGCGAATCCCTGATCGATAGCTTCTTGGGCAGCAAGAGCAACATTATTGAAATAACAATACCCACAGAATTCGTTGGTCATAGCATGATGTCCGGGAGGTCGAATCAATGCCAAGCCATTCTTTAGTTCACCTTTGGAAACTTTCAGGGTGAGCGTTAAAGCTGCTTCTGCTGCTATCTTTGCTGCTAGGAATGTTTCCTACGACATATGTTCAAGGCGAACACTGATATTTGAATTATAACAAGTAATTTTAAGTTTCATTTAATTTTCTTTCATACCTCGAAAACTTTATAAGGAGGTTGCTGGTAGCTTTTTTCACAATATACTCTAGATATGAAAGTTAGACATTAGGGGCAATCTGTACCTTTAAATGCTTGAAGAAACTATCGATTCTCTTATAACTCACAAGTTAGAAACTCATTATTTTATTTCCGTCCGACAGTGAATAAACGAGAGATTTCTGGATAGATGGATTGGCAGAAGAGGAGCAGTTGAATGGCCTTCGAGATCACCAGATTTAACACCCTTAGATTTTTTTCTTTGGGGGGCAACTTAAATCCGTTGTTTATAAAACACAACTTTCTGATATTGAAGAATTTAAAAGACGAATTACAGCAGCATGCCAGTCATTTCCGTAATGTTAGAGGGGAGTACGAAAACAGACTTTATTACTGTTCATTTTCAAGTTAATTGATTCCTTCATTTGAAAGTTTTCCATATTGTATAAAATTGGTGACGTTAAAATCCAAAATCTTTCTTCCAAAAAAAAAAATCTGTTTTGAAATTATCAGTCCCAAATTTTATTATTGTCTTGTTATATAATTTTTTCTGAGCAAAATAAAGTTTCGATGACTTAGGGCTACAAAATATCGTCCTAAGATTCATTTAGAAGGATTTGTAATCAACTGTATGCCTATTGTATTGTAATGTCAGTCTCATAAATGTTTTCTCATTAAATAGTGACGATCCACTTTTAGTAAAAGAATGTTATTACAAAAATCACTATAAAAATGACTTTCAAGTTCAGAGAATGTATAGCCTCAATAAAAACTTGCTGGATTTATTTTACCTATTGTTTACTCAGAGTTACCTTGCTTTTCATTTATTTAAACATTTAGAATAGGAAAAATACTTCTTTTTTAACCAATTTCAATACAGGCATGGACTGACATGTTGAAATCAAGTGGAACACACATGTGCCCATATAGAACTCCAGAAGAACAAAATGTGAAAGAAATTAGGATATAGCTTATTTGTTAAACCTAGGTTTCAATTCATCAAAATCTCACCTGTGAAAAATAAATTGAATCAAATTTAGATGATTCTTCTTCCAAATCTTCCTTGGGTAGTTTAGATATATTTTGTAATTTTGAGTAAAGCTCCTCAGTATGTAATTTGAAATAAGTTTCTTTTGGAAAAACTTCAGAAACAACTTGGGCACATCTATCTGCTAATTTCAAAACAGCTAATCTGAAAGTAATACATTTTACCACTCTTGATCAAACTTCTTTAATTATACACATTAGCAACATACATACATTTGTTTCAGTAATATATTGCTCAAAAATAATTTTTTGAAAAATTGTCAATATGTCCAATCATCCGGAAGAAATTTAGTGTAACCTTTACCTTTTTTTTGCACAATTCACCCTTTCAGCATTTTCTGGGTACTTATCATCCCAATAACAATAATGCTGAGAATTATCTTCTTCTATAAAACCAGTCTTTTTTTCTTGGAAGAGTCTATAATTATTCACAGCCGCATAGGGGTCCTCCATTTCAATAGGTACTGAGCCTTCTTTCTGTTTTTTTTGTCGTTTTTCTGCTATTAGATCCCGCAACTATCAATAAAATTCAATACAATTTGATGTGAACGATAAATCATTTTGTAGATAGACAGACTTTATAGAAGCTCATAATTTACACCCTTGCAAAACTTTGGTCCAAAAATACAATCTAACAAACCAATAAAAATAGAAAAATGTAAGTACTTGCTGTTACACCAATAGTGGTGTCATTTGCATAGATGAAAACTTATGTTTGTGTGATGTAATGAGGTAAATCATTCATGAGAAGGAAGAATAATCATGGATCAAGCGAAACTACACCTTTACTTTACAGGATTCTACAAATTTGATTCAATAATGCCAATCCTCGTCCCAAAAGGTATAGTATTATTCATACTGGCACAGCCATTATTAATGTTGGGTCTAGTAACATGGATTGTTAGAAATCTTCCTTTAAGATGACCTGTGAACGTATTTTATAACACCAATGTAAGAGCTTTCATTCAAAGGGTTTTTACAGGGTCTTTGAAAGTTCAATAACTAATCTGTACTCATCGAAACAAGATGAAGAAGACGAGTACACTTACCGATTTCTTTGGAGAACTGTTACTACAGGAAAGTTCAGAACCACCTGCAGGTTGCAACCTACAAGAAATGTATGATTTACAGTACTCAGCTCTGATTTGCACACTTACTTATCACCCATATTTGCCAAATAGATTTATATTTAAATTTTATTTTACTTTTCACTATCTAGTCCTGATAACCAAATTCAACAAGTCTTAATTCCTCTCTCATTTCCACATTCCTGGCATTCCTCACAGTCGATTTTTGATATTTCAATCCTAGTTTCTTTTGAGTCAGTGTTGCCAAGATATCTGAATTTTTAAATAGTCCATAGAATAAACACATAATTTACAATTTGTGATTGAAATATATTTCAGGAATCATCCTTGACAGAAATTAAAATTATTTTGAAAAAGAAAAAACATTAATTCGACGTTTGAAGGTTCCGTTCCCTGATTCAATTTGAGTGTTTACAAAGTTGGCTAACATGACGCATGACACCACTCTTCCATGGGGTTTGATTTTTGAAATTGTGGGAATCAGATCTCCAAAGAAAATGAAGTTACTTATGATAAGAAATACTTTTCTGAAATATATCAAATCATTTCAAAAACAGCAAATTTTCTTTGTATTTTGTTCTCAAAGTCGTTTTTCAATCAAGCTAACAGAAGATTCGAAAGTTTAAATGTAAATGCCAGTATTAACATTGGAGTTAGCAAAATGAAATCATCAAGCAACACGGGAATAGTCAAAATTCATTCCACTTGAAAACGAGAGTATTTGAACATTTCGAAATATTTTTTGAAAAATCCCATAGTGAATTTTCTATGTGTAGAATAAATGCTCAGTCATAACCCAGATGCCAAACTGTTGTAATGGAGACCATAAAAATCCACATTCCTAAATAAAAATATTGATGTACTAAGGGTGGAAACATGCAGCCCAAATTATCATTAGCATCAACATAAACATTATTACTGAAAAGTTGTGATATTACTTTCGCACATTTCGTTTCATGCAGCACACATTTAATTAATATCACATTGACAGTTAGTCTCTCTCTCTCTCTAGATTTTTTGGCCTTTGCTTTCGTGCGGCGCATTTAGCCATAACAGTTGGTCAGTTTTCAACTTAACTTCTCAATGTTAATGTTCTGCGCACATGTCAATGTTGTCTTGTGTTCTGTCGTTCTATGTCTCTAAGAGACATATTTCTCAATATTTGAACGCTGCGAAATTTGTTGTTATCATTCATATAGTTCCTGCTCACCAAAAGTCTTCAAAAATTCATAAATCTATATATCGTTACTCTGGGATTTAAATTATTATCAAAAATCATGCATAAAACTATAAAGAAACACAGAGTCATGAAAAACAAGATTACACATTCATTTATGAGACACGCCATAAAATAAATCAATGTTTTTTTTGAGTATGAAAAATTAAGGTAAAGGGAACTTCCATCTTTTTTTCATTGGTAAGCGTAGATTTCTATTCGTTTAGTAGTCCAGTAGTCCAATAGAGGGTGCAATACATCTGAGATGTCCAGTTTTCTGTTTCTTTCTTTGACGTTTCCGGTGCTCAAACGGACCACTGTGACATCTAGGTTGAATAATTCAAACGTCAAACTCATGGAAAACATTGACCTTTGTATATAGACTAGGTATATTGATTATTGCCATAAGGAATCAAAGTGACCGTAGTCCAAACATTCAAATATTCGATTACACTTACCAATTGCAATTTTTCTCTGAAGAAATGTAAAAGTCAACCCTGCTGATTAGGTGCTGTATCTTCACATGTCCATGCTCAACAACTAGAAAAAGGCCAAGAAACCATTTAAGTACTGCAGTTAAAATATCACACATATTTGATAATTTGTTAGCACTTGAACATCATCACATTAATTGGAGCTTTAGACATAATATTTCTTTGAGCTCTTTTGCACTTAAAATTGATATTAGATCTAGACTCCAATCTCGGCACATAAAAATCTATTTGTGATAATAATATCTACCTACAAGGGAGTTAACTTCACCATTCAATAGCTTATGTAGAAATATTATGGATGCTTGATTTCTACGCTTCTCCAAAGATACGAAATCGAATCTGCTTAGTATATTCATATAATCGGATCCTCTTGGAGGATAAACTCCATCAACCTTGAAGTATAGAGATTTTAAAAACTTTTTTGGAGTTTCTCGATGTTACTGAGGATTGGCTATAAATGGGATTCAATATTAATGATCCATATTCCAGTTTGGACCTTACTAGACTGTAGAAAAGAGATGAGAGAGCAGTGATAACATTAAAGTTTCTAAATTTCTAAAGATGAAATCATATATACGATATGCTGATTTAGTAATTTCGTTTATGTGAGAGTTAAATGTAAGCTGATTGTCGAAGTGTACTCCTAAGTCTCCTAAGTTTTTTAGAACTCAATAATTAATCAAATTTTTTTCTTACTGAATATATTTTTTCTTCTGTTTTACATCTACATGGCTGCGCTTCTCTTTGACTAATCCAAGGCATTCGATTCCATAGATTTTGACTTACTTGCTAACAAATTATATGCCATAGGTATTAGAGGGACATTTCTTGTATGGGTAATATCACATATGAAGTTCAGGAAATTATAAGTTGTATGGGATGATACGAACTACGTTACATTCAACGTAGACATTGGAGTTCCACAGGGCTCAGTTTTGGGACCGCTGATTTACCTCAACATTTAGGTACGAAGTCAATATCGCTTTTTGCCAATGATACTCCAATCTGTTACTCTCATTTTTGCCAGAAACCTAACCTCCATTCTTTGTTTATACACTTGTCAGAATAACTTTTTTATATGTTTTGGTTTCTTAGTTGTTGGGACCGTTCCAGAACTGTTCTGTATCTGTAATGTTCTGCGCATTGATTCGGCGTCGATTCGGGACGGTTCGATAGCAGTTCTAAATACAGAATCAAAACAAACCTATTAGTTATCGGTTATAAGTATTTGTTACGCTATTCCACTATTCGTCTGCTTTCCATAACTTCTTGACGTTTGTTTATTATTTTAAATCTAAATCCTAGTTTCTTTCTCCAATTCTGAAGAGTTTTGTCACAGCAGCTCACGTTATGGCCGGAAGTATTAAATTTCTTCCTTATGATTTCAATTGTAGGAATCTCATTGCTTTTGTAACATTCGTATATTGTTTTTTTCAATGAGTTTATTAGATGAACATCTGAAGGTTTTGGTAATCCTTTATCACATCGCGTCTTGCGTTCATAAGGTTTGTTTTTGACTATTTAACGTACAGTTGAGCAAGGAATTTTGGTCAAATCCGATGTTGCTTGTAATAGTTTGTTTTCCTCGAAACCAAATTTGAGATGTAGATTCTTATATACATTGAAACATACTCTCTGTGTTTCAATATTCAAATGCATCCGAATCTTATTCACTGGAATCTCTTTTTCGCATTGTTCACCATCGCTATTGGAATCACTACACTGAAAAAAGTCTGCGTTGTTATCACACTCGTTATTACTATCAGTACTTGTCCAAGGACGACACGTTTTAAACAGATAACAAAAATTGTAAGTAATTATAACTGCACCAATATCGAATTTCAACACTCAAATCGCGATCAGTTCCTGAACTGAACATTAATGACACGACGGCGATACCCCTCCCCGCATTCCCCGATTTCGATTCGTCACCGTAACATGACTTCAAATTTAATTTTATGACTCCTCAACCAATGATAAAACTCGGTAAGTAACAATTATCCAATACAAACCGCCAATTCTTCAGTCCACGTGGACGGTTCATTTCCATGTATTGGGTTTTTTGGCCTTTGAGACTGCCGCCAACTTTAATCGTGCATAATATCGTTCACTTCGACTACACATGGGATGTTTCTTTTCCGCTTGAGGCTCTGTTCACGAGATGGAGCTGTTACTAGTTAACAAAATTTCTCTTAGACGTAGGTTTCATACATGTAGTTGAGACGCGTTGAAATTAATTGAGTCCCAGGCACTTTGCTGTCTGGGTCGGATCTTTCCTGCACTGATGAGAGGTAATACCTCCAAACTAGTCTGTAGGTGGTCTACTCGAATAATTTGAGCATGGTCCTGCTGCTGGATATCGGATTCAACATCTAGCGTGGTACTAGCTGGGGAGACATTTGTTTTCTGGCAGGAATTTCCCAGAACCTATACGGTGTAGGTAGTTAGGAGAGATGGATATTTCGAGATTTTATTTCGAATTATTTACTTTCTAGTACGTTTGTATTGCTCCTCGATACACACTCTGTCAAAAAAGTATTTATTATCAGTGGTCTTTTGAGTAAAAGAGTATATCTCACATGTGCTGGAAAGTCCCAGGCCTAAGAAAGAAAATGCGTTTTTTTTGTTCAAAATTGGCTTTATTCATCAACGTAATCTCCATCAAAAGCCACACAATCATTCCAGCACCGCTTTAACATTTCAATATCACTTTTGTAGAACGATTCATCTTTTATCTCAAAATTGGTCTCAGTTTCAACAATAACCTTTTCATTCGAGCAAAATTTTTCACCGGTGAGAATTTTTTTGAGATCTGCGAACAGCCAGTAGTAGCTAGGAGCCAAATCTGGCGAATACGGTGGATGTGGGAGCAATTGGGAGTTCAATTCATGTAGTTTTTCCATTGTTTTGATTGACTTGTAACACGGTGCATTGTCTCGATGAAAAATAAAATTTCTTTGTCATATGCGTACGTTTCTTTGCAATGTCGGCCTTCAAATGCTTCAATAACGTTATATAATATTCACTCTTGATGGTATTTCCCTTCTCAAAATAGTCGATGAATATTACAATATTACGCACATCCCAAAATACCGAGGCCATAACCTTTCCAGTCGATTGTTGTGCTTTCGGGCCCTTTGAAAGAGGTTCACCAGTCGCTCTCCATTCAGATGACGATCGTTTTGATTCCAGAGTGGAGTGATGGATCCATGTTTTATCCATTGTCACATATCGATGCAAAAATTCCGGTTTATTATGTTTGAACATGGCCACACATTGCTCAGAGTCAAGACATTCTTGTTTTTGATCAACAGTGAGCTAGTGCGACACCCACTTTGAACAGAGCTTTCTCATAATCAAATGCTCATGCAATATAATGCCAATAAGTTTTTTTATATCTTCACGATGTCAGCTAACTCACGCAACTTCACTTTTCGATCATTCAAAACGATTTTGTGGATTTTCGGTGTCTCTACGACCACGTTTGAAGTCAGCAAACCAACGTTTAATTGTTGTTACTGATGGAGCGGAGTCCTTAAAACACTTTTCAAGCCATTGCTTCTCTTGAACGGTATTTTTTCCCATCAAGAAGCAATGTTAAATTGAAACACGAAGTTGTTTTTGATCCATTGTTTTGAAAATACAAAAATACTCTCACTCTAAGCACAATAACTCACTCACACTCACACAATAACTTATGATTAGAATATCATGAAATTTCAACAGCTTTCTTAAGATGGTTAGTACTAAATGAAAAACGATGAATGCAAAAGGACTAGTGCCATCTAGGGTCGAGAATTTTCAGTCCATGTAGTACATTTCAAAATCACAGATTCAAATGAGTTTTATTTCAGGAAACGCTTGGATATTAACAAGAGAGAAAACCCCTTCACTGAAAACGATGGAGAAAGCTTATAAAGTTGCAGACAAACAAGGAATATCCAGAGCGTATTTCATTCGAACGGACCAGAAAAATTGCCCGCAGAGTTATTAATGAGTGATGTCAAGCACGTTCTTAGTCGATAGAAAATTAATTTATTTTGAAATATATGTACAATTTTACAATGTCTTCTGATTGTTTTTAGAACATTTGTAGGAAATCTGTATGAGTTCATGAAGATCCCGGATTTCAGCCCGAAAGAATCCATTCCGAAAACAACATTCTGCTTGGCACCACTTAGTGAAGAAATTTGAAGTGGTTTTCAAAAGCGTAAAGAAACGAGACGTAGTAAATTAATTGCCAAAGGCGTTCAGGATTTTGTTCAAGGGACATGGCAAGAAAAACTAATTACACGCATGCTACACAAAATAAGGCATTCATTCCATTATGCTAACAGTAATCATTGAGATTTTTTCAAGTGATATACATTAAAGAAATCAACTTTTTTTGTATTGAAAAGAACTATCTGACTTGGATTCTTCAATTGAAAGAAAAACAAAAGGAAATTCTGATAGATTACTGGAAACAACGCCAGAGACTCGTTGGACTTGAATTATCAGAAGAGCAACAGATATGTCTTGATATATTTTACAAAAAACTGAACTATCGCTAGAAAGCAGTTAAACTCTAACCAAGTCAACAGGTGAAATTCATTTTACTACGCCAAATCTGGAAAAGATCTGTGTAGGTTTTTTCAAACATTCATTTGAATATATTAGAACTATGGTGCCACATCAAAGCCGCAAACACTTTTTTTTACAGTGGCGGTCCAATGACTTTAGAACTGTAATGATAATAATGATAAAGTTTCTTTTATCAAACATGGCAGAGATAAATTACAGAAAGTAAAAATTGAAAATTTGAATATTTTGTATGAATCTGGTATGATGCTCATGTTTTATGGAGAATGATTGATTTCTATGTTTTTGTTGTGTAATTATAAAACCTCACGAAAGTAGACCTTAGATAATCAGTGGATTGATTACGTTCCTTACTGTGTATTTTTTGAGAAAATATATTTCCAACATTTTCAGCGGTTTGTTATGGCAGCTGTACATACTACGTGTATGTGGGGTTCCACAAGGGCTTAGTATATAGAGTCTAGTTCTTTGATCATTTCAGCTTGATATGAAAAATCACTGATCTTAGTTTTTTCACCAGTCCATTGACAATAATATCCCGTAAGGTGGCTATTAAAATCTGTCCAGAGATATGCAATATAATTTTCGTTATTGATCATATGAAGCGAATTATTGTCTTTTACGGTCAGGTGATCAATTTTTATAGGTATTTTCTCTGGTATCAACGTCAACTCCATTTCACCTAACCATTTTATTTTTTCCAGATTTTGTACTGCTTTGTATCTACTCAACCTCGTCTAAAACTTCATAAAACTTCGTTTATTACAAAATGGAGCTATTTCGAAAATATTCTGAGGCTAGTGCCTTTTTAAATTTTTTTGTCAATTCGATTTTCACTAGCTTTATATGAAAGCTTATCAAACAATATTATTTCAATTTTCTCAATTGAAACGAGAATGAAAGTTAACTCTGATAATTCAACTGAAATAGCAGTATAATTAAATAATATTTGTATTTAGGTTTTTTAAAAGCTGAACTTGGCCTATTATGCCAATAATTACTTACTTTAGTTGGAAAAAATTATTTTATGTACAATGGAAAGTGAAGTCGCTATTATTATCATTATTATTATTAACTGAATGTTTTAGCTAAATAAAGTCGAGCAAGCACAATAGAAATCCTTCCCAGTCTCAGCCTATCTACGCCGCTGCTGTCTGGAGAAAGCATAATCAGTTGAATTGACAAGGTTTTAAAAACTCGTGAAGGCGTTAATGTTTACAATTAATATAATTGTCTGGTTCATAGCTACCTACACGTCTGGAGTTATTTTATGGGGTTATCTACTCTTCTGACTAGTTGTATCCATACTTTAACAAAGTTAGTCTCGCTAACAACAATGGTACATTTTTCTGAATCAACATAAATTTACGATTTTCATCCACCTCTTTTGTTTGCATGTTATGGTAGCGGATGTTAAAAAATAACCTGTATAAGTGTATAGGCACCGTACAGAAGACAGAAGTAAACACATATAAGTCTCGTTATAAGTCGGTTACTATCGGTTCGTGGGTTACCAGAATCGTCTATTCTCGGTATTATCATCAGTGTGTTGCCATGTTTATCAAGTGAACATACAAATACAGAAAACAATTCGAAACAGGGATTGGCTATAATAATGGACATTTGATGAAATTCTCCCGAATGAACCATAATTTATTAATTAGCATGTTTCAGAACAATTTCAAGTCTTTCTGTATATGATGGAATTGGCCGATACTTGATGAAAATCCATAACTAACGTATTGTTCTGAAATTGTTCGTTCCGTTAACCAGCTGAAGAATGTCAACCCTCAGAAGTCGAAACTTGTGCGAGCAATGGATTAACGAGGCCTCACCTTTTAACGTGCAATTACCCAGCACGGTGGCCCTGCGGGGAATCGAACCCGGTCTTCCGCTTGGAAGGCGAATGTGCTAACCTCTACACTACTGTGACCACGGTTCTGCGTACCTACAATTATCAATTGAAATTATGTCAACTATCAATTCTTTTAAAACAAATGACAACCAACATCTTGATCTTCTAAAGATATCATATTTTGACAAAAAGTTGTCCAACATAAATCTTGCTCCTGGTTTATAAATTGAATAATTATCAGAATACACTCTATTCTGTTCTATTCTATTCTATTCTATTCGATATATGTTTTTCCATTTACCAACTGTCGCCCCATAAGAACGACAACTCTCGAAAGAGAGCTACAAATCAACGAAGTCTTACCTTTCACCTTGCAATTTCCAGCAGGGTGAAAAAAACGTTCATATTTGTTCATAAGAATGAATATTATATCAAAGACGTGAATTGTTTATGCATTTACTTTCGTCCGAAGAAAGTTCATTTTATAAAATTTTTCATCAGTGCCCCCCCCATATCGACATTAAAGTTGTTTATATACTGCTCAAAGACATTAGCATTGAACCGTCAGTGTCCATAAAAATCTTTCCAGACCTACCTCTTTCCACATCATTATTGAAAGGGAGGCTAGATAGATAGCATACAAAATTGTACATATTGCAAATTACACAAAATATGTCAATGAGAAGTGTAGCGGGTTACTAGTTGAAACTGAAAAACAGACGTAATGCCTCTAACTGTCAAATACGACCTGCCTCATTGAGTGCTAATCTCGAGTAGAGTGTCAAATACGATCTGCCTCATTGAACATCAAAAACCAACTCCCCCCCATAGAAAGACTCCACAAATTGTCGCTGGTCTGGATTACTGGCCAAAGTGGAATAAAGGGTAATGAAGCTGCCAACACCCACGCTGCAAGCGGTTTCATAGGACCAGACCCGGTCATTAGCATGGCTTGAGGCTTAGCCAAGTAAACATTTGATAAGGTAATAGCAAGAACAGTTTCAGATATATGTCGAAATCTACCAGGATAAGTATATTCCAAGGCATTCATACATACTTCCAAGTGTTACCAATACGTATCATATGAAGCATCATTTGATATGTTTACCATGAAAGAGTAGAGCACATACCCTGTGCACACCCAATCAGGGGAAAAGAAAAGTCCATTCTGATGTGACCAGCTCATCAGATCATTAGCTGAGTAGTTTAATTTAGTCTCCCAAAGATGTGAGATACATGTAGAAAAAGTCAACAACAAATACTAAAGAGCAAAACATCCATTGAATGTATAAACAATAATTTCAGTCAAATAAGCTTTTAGACGAATGTTTTATAACAGATCTACAATTTTTTTGAGAGCCTATTAAAAATGCTTTATCCAAATAGGTGAGGACTTTTATAGTGAGGAATATGACTTTTGGTACAATTTCTTGTGTTGAAATAACGAATTCCTTTATTAGTACTACTCTTATATATATTTACGACTACATACACCCACATTTCGAAAATAAAAATACCAACAAATGTCAAAATTCGAAGATTTAAAAAATTAGTCCGCTGAAAGTATTAGTACTGATTCAAAATATACATTTTCATCACTATAAATACTGTGTTATTATTGAAGACTTGTTTATTTTGTTGAAATTTATGATCACTTTAATAAGATGAATGGAAACACTTTTTGGTGTTTTCATTCATCTTATTAAAGTGACTATAAACACTATAAAAGAGTGGACACCCCTCAAAAACACGCCACACAACACAACCGAGAGACAACTAAGGAATGATAGAGAATTGATTGTTTTCGTCTTAACATGTAACAGATGAGAGATTAGATTGGAATAACGTTTCTTTTAATTTAATTGTGCATCTGAAAACACACCTGAAAAATTCACAAAATGACCTGTTTTGATAGAAGGATCGCCAATGTATATACTCGTGATTTAGCACTTTTCTAGTAATTGTGAAATAAAATCATGTTAGTTCTCTTGCTGTTGATGTGCAGAGAATTGGAATTACATCATCAAAGACGTACAACAAATGTACATCTTTTATTCAGAGAATCCTTGAATTTATTTGAAATGATCACAGTAGTGTCATCAGCATATGGAGCTACCGATCATTTGTATAAAGCAAAAAAACTGGCCTCAGGATAGACCCCTGAGGGAGGCCCAAAGAGATTGTCCTATTATTCGCCTTGATTTATTATATATTAAAATATTGTTTTCTGTACATTAGGAAACTTCTCATCCAGTTGTGAGCAACTTCACGAATGCTATAGAAAAACAATTTAGACAGGGGTGGATCATGTTGAACGCCGTCGAATGGCCTGCTTAGATGACAAAAGCTTGATGAAGTCGATATATTTTTTCATAAAACAGCATCACAGCACTTCGTGTTGACTTTTAAGGTGGAAAACCATGCTGGTTATTTGAAAAATACGATAAGTCGTGGCAAGTGGCAAAGCTCATTGATCGTTGAAGGCAGGAGTACTCAAAAAACTTTGGAAGAAAGCATGTGACAATAAGAAGCTGGGCTTATATGAGTGAGTTTGAATGATCTTAAGACACAATAAACGCTCGGAAGTGGTAGTGAAAGATCGAATAGATCACTCACTTGGACCTATCTACTTTCTTGTGCGTAAAACCAGTTTCTCAGTTTCATATGCAGAAAATAAAACTTCTAACGGGTGATTACATATAGAGTGGTCATCTATATAGGGGTTAGCAGGGACCTACTTTATCTACCATATAAACAGGGAGGGCTAAATCTTATTAATTTTGAATTGAAAGCAAAATCTCTTTTCGTCAAAACTCT
>WOGR01001688.1:0-19232 GCA_015342045.1 Leptinotarsa lineolata | reverse complement strand
AAAACAAACATATCATGTACTTCTTGAAATTTGAAGTCAAAGTCTATCAATTTATTGTCAGTATAGAAAGAGGTGAGTTCGGGGGTTGGTTCATTAATAGAAATTGAGTTAACAAAAAAATCATTCAACTGTGAGGGATTCTTCAGATTCTTTGGAATGCTATGAACTTTATTTGGTATGAACTCATTAGATTTTATGACTTTCCAGAGATCTTTGTTGTTTTTTTTTGTTGAACTCTGAAATGAAATATGCCTTCTTTTCTCTCTTAATCGCCTGATTAGTGACGTTCTGCATGTCCTTATATAACTGAAAATGAATTTCTGATTCAGTTCTTTTGAAAGCTTTATCCCTTATAGAAACATCATCTCTTTTATTGTTCCAGTTAGTTTTCGGAAGAATCAAGTATTGGTAAAATCCATCAAAATCTCTTCAGATCTTGGAAGGTAGTAATTTTGTGGAAGGTTTCTTCATCAGCAAACTTCATAAATACGGTTCCATATTTGGTCCAAACATTCCTTCAAAGAAGCAGCTTTCACCAATTTAAATTGTTCTGAACTTAGATCTTCTCTTACAACAAGACCAATTTTTTTCAAGAGTTTTTTATTTTTAAAAACCATATTCTTATGATAGCTACTATAGAATTTAACTATTATTGGTCTATGTTTATCTTTCATGAATTTCCCTATTCTATAGCAACTTTCAATACAGGAATCAGTCAATTTCAAATCCATCTTATAGTTAATTATTTCCACAACATTTTGCATACAATTTTCATTTTTATTTTCTTCCATTTCATATATTCTAAGATTTTTGCGATGTAAATATTGTTCAAATTTTTCATCATTGCACTAATTGTGTCACTTTGTTCCTTCAGTAAAGAGTGAAGATTTTCATTTTCTTTTTTCAGTGAAATAATTTCTCCTTCAAATTTATCTTTAATGTTTTTTGAAATTGAGTTGCATAATGTATTAATGAATACTTCTGAACTGCACACATTGGTGACTACCGATTAAATTAAAATTGTCAGTTCTACATACAACGTCTACTCCGTACGGCACATAGCGACTATATCGTTCGAAAACAGGAGTAAAAAAATGAATGAAATATCGATATTTTCTATCTGAATTTCACATACTCTATCCAAACTCCTCTATTACAATGGTTGTTATGATAATTGAAGTTCTTGCTGGAATGATGCCGTCTTCTACTCTCGAATCTTAATATCATACCAGCTTGTCACACTGAGACAGAAATCTTGAATCTCATTCAGCGGTCGTAATCGCAGCTTGGCTCTGCAAGGAACCACCTTGAAGAGCCTCATTTATTTTTGATATTCGTGGACTGGGTCTTCTGACGATCACATAGAAGGCATTTTCCAAGGGGAGACGGGTCTCAAGACATCAAAAACCCCACGAGTGTGTGTGACAACATTCAGTCTTGGAGATCGGGATGGTAGATAGTGTTAACAATATGCCATTTCATAATGGAGCAGAAGGCTTCATTACAATATAATACAATATAATCAGAGGATTTTAGTGTATTTCTTTCATAATATTCAACAATAATGGATTATACCACAGTAGGATTCTTGAATGCTCAACCTGACCTGTTTGTCTAAAGAGCAATACGAATGTAATCCTAAACTGTTGAATTTGAAAAAATAGAACTCTTTATTTTAATTTTTTTATTATAATACAAGAAGCATTTTTCAATGCATTATTTTGGTATAAAACTTTTTTGTAATTCAAAAAATATAGAATATATCAGTCAACGGGACCATAAATAATATGAAACATTCTATAGACTGTAAAGTAAAATCTGGAAAACATCTTAAATTTGACCTTTTTTGTGTATTTTGGAAAATCACAATAATAAATTTTTATTACGATTGACTTCTGTGTTCACATAAGGTTTGTGACCCAAAAATATATAGGGTGTTTAATAAACATGCGGCAAAAAATTAAGGGACTATTCCTTGGACTACTCTAAAGATATTTTGTCCTTTGATGATATTTGATAGGGCGTTTTGTTTCGAAGATACGGGGGGGAAAAAGAATTTCGATCATAACAATTTTGGTAATTTTAAAATTATTAACGTAGCCGCAATAAAAATATAGCGTGCTACACTGGACCTACCAATTAATAAAAAATCTAAAGTCGTTAGTTCATACTACTCCAGTGGAAGATGTGGAAGATTTGAGAAATCAGATAATTGCTGGGTGTAACGCAATCAGAACGGATCCTGATGTTTTTAAGAGTTCGAGAGTCAGTGAGGAGAAGATTGGATTCTTGCATCCATGTTTAATAAACACCCTGTATAACAAATATATATTCTGAAATTGTCCACTGAATTTTAGTTTGAAAGTTTGTCATCCATAGAGACAGATTCAACATAAATCTCAGTTGTATTGTATATTCAACAAAATAAATAAAAATACTCACTTCAAAATATGGCCTCAGTTTTAAACAAATAACCAAACAATTTTAAAACAATGAAGTTTTGTCGAAATCTGTCATATGACAATCTAACTTACTTGTTTGAAAAATTATGTGCAATTTTTTCTATATACTAGTCTCACTCATTTGTTTTTTCATCTCTTTGTCTTGTATAAATATAATAACATTTTGACATGAGATTTTAAAGCACCTTAGAGAATCTTTCAGCAAATAAAAATAATTCAATATGTCCCTCATATTTATACTTTTGTTGAACTTCGTGATTGTGGCGTTGAACTTTTTGTTGATGAATGTCTGGAATTAGATCGTGATCTTTGAGAAGATGTTGTAGACAATGGTCTCTTTGCTCTTTCTATTCTTCTTTGTCTATCTAAAGCTATCATTGACATTTGTTCTGTCACAGAGAGAGTAAAAAAGGTGTCGTGAAAGGCATAGCAGGCAGCAGATACCTGAAAAGAAAGAACAGGATGAAAATACCTGTATATAATTGTCGAATTCCAATCAGACATTTTGGCAAAACTAGACAAAAATAAAAAAGGTTCCAGAAAAACACTATTCATCTAAATATTATTGGTACTAACTAATGGAAAATCTATTTCATATGATTTCCATGTTTTGTCCGACCCATGCTTGGAACTGCTCTTCAAAATGTTAGACCTCGTTAATCCTTAGCTCGCATAGTTTTGACTTCTGATGGTTATTGCTTGTGAGAGGCGACAGCTGGTTAATGGAAGAATACATTCAACACATATTTTAATACAAGATATTACTGACCAGGAGAAGGCTACCCCACAAAAGCTAAGGATGAATAAGACTTCTTATGGAAATTTTGGTATAAGGATTTTTTATCTGTCAGATAATATCCTGTTTTCCATACCAGCAGAAAAATACAGTGTAAACAGTTTACAATAAACAAATGCAAATTATTTACTTATTCGCCAAAAATAAGATAGGTGAAACGAGAAATATAAAAAGTTGCCACGTTCAACAATACAGTGAATTATTTTAATGCATCAAATAGAATAACAATCCAGTGAAATAGGCATTTTAATTAACAATAAATCACATACATCTGCAAATTGATACACGGCTTAAATTCATAGTTATAAATAAAATATCAAACAAATTTATCAAAGTTTAAATGTAAAAAATGTTTTTTTTTGTTAGCGGTAAGTGTTATTGTAAAAATATGACAAGATGAAAGTTGTAGATCAAGCAACTGTCTACAAAAATTGTTTCTATACTTTTTTCATGGAATCAGCGTTTTTGAAGTATTTCAAACTTTGAAGAAATCAAATTTTTCATAAATTTTACCAGTTGTGAGGCAGTATACTTAGCGAATTTTTGTAATGTGGTATTGTTGGTAGTAAACTACATGATCTATTATAAGTGAGTTTTATCGAAAATCATATTAATTAAAATATGATACTATGAATTATTTATCAGCAAAATTTGAATGAGATTGATTATACATATATAAATATTATTCTACCAGTAAAGTTTTCTTCAGCTTCTTCTTTTTTTCTGTCGAATATGTACAAATTGTTTCTAAACAGAAGGCACATCAGTTATTTCGTTATTGATATCATTTCCTATTTTATTTGACTCAATATTAGAGTCAAATAAAATGTGTTTACCTATATAAGTTATTAATTATTAATTTATACATTTAATAATGAAGATAATTTTACAAAAAATAGCGATCTTCACAAACATGATACTAGTTATAAAAACAACATACACCTCAATCAATTTAACAAAACATGGCACACAAAATTTCCCCTGTATGCTGGAGGCTACTTTTATAACCTGCTTCCTGAATGCATAAAATTAGCAAAAAATGTAATTTTTTTAAATCTGACCTAAAGAATTTTCGGCTTCATCACTCCTTTTATTCACTAACTGAATACATTGAGCTGAATATTAGGACTACATCCAATTAGCTATAGACAATTTTGCACATTTTTAATATGTTTTATATGTACATTTTATTTTATATTTTTAACAAGTTTTGTAAATAGTTGGCATCCAACTCTTGATTTATATGTGTATATATTACTTACTGTCATCAAGTGATTATTCAAACCTTTATCTTTATTTTTATCTTATCTTTATGACTACCATTGGACTTATGTCACGTAAATGATTTATGGAGATCAATAAAATTTAAACAATTTTTCTTTTCACTGTTTTGAGAACTGCTGGATCTTGATTGTTTAGATAATTTTCTGATGAAATATTTTTTTTTTCAAAAAAAGAAAAGGAATGAATATCTTAATATGTATATTGGATTTTTTGATATAACAGAAAATGGGTACCTAGTTACTGAACATATTTTGTATGAATACAATTTTCCCAAACACCTCTTATCCACAACTTCAAATTTCCTTTTGGTTTAGTTTTCCAAAAATAATCCTATATGCGTGTGAAGAACTCAAAAAAGTATGTTTGACTTTCTATATAACATATTTCTACATATAATAATGAATATTATGACTAAAAATTAGTTTTTATTTAATTTACTGAATCCAGATAAAAGTTTTCACTCATTAATATAAAAATATTACCTGATTTATTAGCCTCCTGTGCAATTCTACATCTGACTCGTCAATATTATCAGCCTTGTGTAACTGTAATGCACATATAAGGGCATCTTTGATAGTTTCTATTAAAGATTGTACTTTTTCTGTTTTTAAAAGTCTTCTCGTTAGATAACCTTTGACATGAGCCCCTATAACACTTGCAGCCCAGTGCTGAAAATTAAAATAAATGCAAAATTTATGTTTCAAAAAAATTATTTTTATATAAATTATTATCCAACACAAATTATTTTCTTTAATCACAAGCTTTCATGGCTGGAGTAACGAGCTGGTAGACAGTGGTACAAAAGAACTTGTAATACCAAAAGTTTCATGTGCTACTGCAGCAAACATCATCAATGGTATATATTATGACTGCAAGGATGAATTTTATATCTTGAAATCTTAATCATTGTTAGTCAGTTGTTGCTGAGACTATGAGATATAACCTTCTTCCATCAGAAGTATATATCACTGATGATGTCTGCCACAGTAGCAATAACCTTTGGTACTACAAGTTCCATTTGACCACGGCTACGTAGCCTGGATTTTATTCTCAGGGTAGGAATTCCTTTTTAGGCTAGAAAGGGAAACAAATGGTAAGGTTCCAAAAGAGTGGTTCTATTTGACGTTCCACTGTAACCAGTGAGTGTTTATTGTAGCTAAATAGAACGTTACCTGTTTAATGTTGTAGAGTTTATCCTCATCAAGTCGAGGAAAAAGTTCTCTACTATAATTTACTTTACAGGTTGGTGGTCTAGGATAACACCTGTCGATTATATTTTTCAGAGATTTTCCAGAATCAAACATTCCATTATTATTTGGTGAATCCCCTTTGAATTCAAGATCAGTCACTTTTATAGATGAGGGTGAGTTTGCTATTAAAGTTCCAGAAGAAGATACACTGTAATCAAGTGACTGGCTAGGCGACACTGAAACTGCCCTACTATTTGATCCTTCACTTTTAGTCCCTTCCTTCGACTCATAAATAATTTCTGTTTGATGAGTTTTATTTGATTCATTTCTATTAAATTCATCAATGTTATCCTGTACACTTGTATCTCTCCTTGGAAATTCATCTGAATACTGATTTTGAACTTTTTTGAATGTTTCAACTGTTTTCGTTGATGGGTCTGCTCGTTGTTTTTCAATAAGATATATGATTTGTTTCGAGTAGTTCTCGGGGATTTTTTGGAGCACCTGCACTAATTGGCTATCAGGGTTTGACAGATCAAAACTACTTTTGGCTAGTTCATTCTCGCCATTATTTCCATTAACTGTTATTTGTTGTACTGATATGTCGGTTTGTATAACCTCAATTCTAGGGGAGGATGCTTCTTCAACCCTTTCATTATTTTCAGTTTTGTTTGGATCCATATTATAAACTGTATTCATACTGCTAAATTCACTATTTTCAAAGGGCACATAACTATTTTCTGTAGAAGACCAGTGTCTGGAAAATATATTATCAGTAGGACTGCTTTCATTCTTTTCTTGTTTATTGTATTTCTCTAGATGTGCTAAAAGTATTGGGCTAGGAGCCTCTAATGTATAAGAATTACTTCTAATCAGTCTTGTCTTGGGAGATTTTGTAAGAGATATGTTTTCTTGTACCTCTGATAATGGGTTATTGGAAGTTTCGGCAGAGAAAACCCTCAAATCTAAGTTTAGGCAGCCTTGATCTTCTTGTTCACTTGTGTTCTCTAAACTGATTGTGGGTTGAGATGCCAGTCTAATTTCAGATGATTCACCATGGTCATTTAGCTTAATCATATGGTTAATAGTGTTAGGAATTTGGCCTTGATTCATTTCTGTATAATTTGTTTCGGTTTCTCCACCAATTATTTTAATGCCATCATCGCTATATTCAGTTACATCAATAATATCTTTACTTAAGTGCATTTTCTTTCTTGCGCTACAAACATTTCTTGATGTAGTGATCCCCAAGGCCTCAATATGACTGTTATCTCCAAAAGTAATTGCAGAATGAGGCCTTTCTGAGAGAGGTTGAATATTCAAGAGTTCGTCCAAGTTTCTCTGCAATTCTCGGCAATTTTGTAAACGTTTTTCCAATTTCATGGCTTGTTTTTTGAAACTTTGCAATTCAAGGCGACGCTTATCTGTAATCTGAAAAATAAATAATTAAAGATTTTCATTACTAGTTAATATATAAGAACAAACCATGGGTGGTAAAAGATTGATTCCCTTGACTTTTATGGAAGATTGGAAAATAGTTTCATTTTCAGACATCATGAAATACACTGACAACTCAAACAGTCACTAACTAAAAAAGATAAACAGTAATCAAAACGAATTTTAAGAATAGATTTAATACTACAAGAACAAGTAACAAATTACCGAATTTGTGCTTCTTGATCAGTGATATTTTATATACAAACATATCCCTGTTGTCATGTCAATGCAAATTGCAAAAAACACTCATTTGTCATCTGTCAAGTCAAGTATTCCACCTTTCTCTTGTCAAGGGTGCATTCCACTAAGAGCTCACAACGATCACGCTCATGACCGCAGTTTTTCCCGTTCCACTTGCTTGCGAGCGTTATTGTCGTTAACTCGAGTGGAATGGATTTTAGAGCGTTTTGGGCGTTCATGTAAATATTACATTGGCGAGGTTGAAAAAATGAAGTAATTGTTTTAAGAAGGTTACGTAATCCTTGAAAAAAAGTTTCAATAATTGCAGACTAACTTCATTTATATTAAAAAAGAAGTATAATTTAATTCTTAATATATAATTTCAGTGAAGTTATTGAACAAATTGATTTTGAATGTAATCAAAATGCCTTTCACGGCAATTGGATATTTGTTGATACTTCGCAATAGTGCTCTAGAAACTAATTCATCTAGTTCAGATAAAGAGTGCATTGCAACTTTACAAAATGATGATTGTGAAAACCGAAAACTTGGCTCACGTATTATTGATTATGAGAATATATTTCATCGTTATTCAGATGAAGAATTTAAAAGCCATTTCAGGTTCACGATTTTCTATCACGTATTACACTGTACATTTTGAAAATATCATGTCTAATTGATATGATTAGATTTTTTCTAAATGTATGCTACTTTTAAATTTACTTCATTATGTGTAAAAGTAATTATTTCATTGATTACTTATGAGATTGAATAATGAAATAAGTTAAGAAATTAGAAATGAATTACAAATGACAGATAACATTTGTCATATTTAAAAAATTGCGTCGAAATATTCTCAACGTTCACTTCGACCCACCTCCTGAGATGTGAGCTTGTCGTGAGCGAAAGTAATGACGTCATGAGTGACGTTTTCGCCGCGACCACAACGACCATGATCGTTATGTGGAACGGCTGAAGGAGCATTTTGATTGTTGTGAGCCCTTAGTGGAACGCACGGTTACTAGGAGGTTCCCAGGTTAGTGTTCCCACTCAGTAAAACAGATATTTCCACAATCCTGGAGCACCGTATAGAAGTGTGTTTACTTCTATACGGTGCCTAGAGTAAGTGGTTTGTGGATATTACACTATATTATAACAATTGAAATATTTCATTTCTTTCAACAAAAACGTCATTGGTGAATACTTCCACCATGGAAGTAGTAACCAATGTGGATAAGTGCATAAATAAGACCTGTAAGACTATTAGGTGTATGCAAGTTAAGCCTGAAGTGCGATAAGGAAGGTATCGGCGGAGAAGGCAGATCCGTACTTACATTAAGAATATAGAATCTTGTGAATAGTTGTGAATGTGATAATCATAAAAATAAAAGAAGACAATACACCTTTATTTAATTTTTACCGATACATATCTATGGTAAAAATAGTTTACAGAATCATTAAAACAAACTAAAACAGAACACTGAAACGTTTTGATTTCGAAAACCGAACCACAGTAAAAAATCAACCAGTAAGTCAACTCCCACCACTTTCATTCATGAATTCACAAAGTTCTCGGTGACCTCGAAACGATGTGCGGAGAAGATTTCGTTATTTTACCATAGGCGCGCACTCATATAAAAACGAAATTTAAGGATATTATGGAAGATTTTGGGTAAGTTACTTATTCCGTACTGATTGTATTCTACTGTGACCGAACGTTAAATACCTTTTCAAAAGGAGTGACCTCTACGAATACTGAATCACAACAAGCTTCGATTTATCTTACCATAAGTTTACTATACATCAGTAGTCACTTGGCGATTTGAGGGCTTATTCCCTTGATTTCCACTTCCATGGTTATCACTTATCTCTTAAAACACATTTATTTTTCAGATAAAAAACACTAAAGAAGCTTTCTAAAAAAAAATAGTCATTCCACGCAAAAACGAAATCCCAAAGGCGCTCGAAATTGAAGAGTAATTCCCAAGATTTCATGAAATTGAAGACCAAACAGCCTTAGCAATGTCTAATCATATGATTAAATCCATGAATGACAAAAATATACCTCTAAATGAGTGTCGAGGACGAGGATATGATGGTGCTAACACAATGAAAAGCACTTACGGTGGAGTTCAAAAACTTATGAAAGATATTGAACCTAGTGCGGTATATGTTTACTGTGGTGCTCATAACTTAAATCTAGTTCATAATGATGCAGTAAGAGGTTATTGATGTGCAACATTTATTTGAAAAGGTGCAACAAACTTCCATGGTATCAAAAATTGAATACTTCTCAAGTTTTATATCTGATGAAAAAAGGGAGGATTCAACTTATCAGATAAAGGAAAATAAGTTATTTCACTTAAGACGGAGATTGAGAACTACAAGTTCATTTTGTTATTGGTTTTTCACTGTAAATTCTGCAAACCATCGATTCAGCCTCTGAAGCACTTTAATCAAAAGCCACCGATCTTTCAAACGCCTTTAAACATTTCGAAATTTGTTTGAAGAAATACGTACTGACAATAATTTGAAAAAGGAAACCAATAGTGTAGCAGAAAAGTGGTCCATTAACCCAGAGTTTTCTAAAATTCGTCAGAGGAAGGTGAAACGCCATTTTGACGAACTTTGCGAAGATGAGCGTCTTCAAGATTCGGAAAGCTTGTTCAAAGTGTAGTTAGTAGGGTGCTAATGACGTTTCTGAAGCTACCCCACCACTACACCTTGAACAATTTTAATTTTTTGCCTCATTCCAAGTTATTAAGCGATTTTCTGCAAATTTTTCTCTACGAATTTAAATTGAACTAATGCGTTGCCGAAACAGCCCGAAAAATTAACCAGGCATTTGGCAATGGCAGTGGTATTGAACTCACTAGTTAATGTTGGTTTGCGAAATTTCGTTTAGGTGTTTGGCCTTGAAGATGAGCCCCGAAGTGGTCGACCTACAGTAACCCAGGAAGATTTGAGAACCCTGGTGGAGACTGAGGCATCACAAACGGTGCGTGGGATTGCGGAAGAACTGAGCGTCAGCTCCTCTGCGGTTTTTGATGGTTTGAAACGTATTGGAGAAGTCAAAGAGCTCGAAAAGTGGATGCCCCACAATTTGAACGATCGACAGAAATTATCTATCACTTCTCGAGGTATGTTCTTCACCGATGAGCCACCCAGGCACTTTCCAAAGGCGAAAACCCACAAAAAACTACCATGGCTACTGTATGGTGGTCGGCGGCTGGTGCGATTCACTTTAACTTTCTGCAAACATTGCAAGTTAAATGAAAGCTTGTAAAAAAACACTTTCGTTACTTTAACCTATATATTTATTATTTCTTTGACAAATATGTATGATAAAAATAACATAGATTACACATTTCTTCTACAATTTAAAAAAAGGTGTTTGAAAATTTTTACCTCAGTTATCAATTATCCAATTGAACGTTAGTAAAATGGCCAAACACCAAATCGACAAAAAATGTGTTCGGCAATCACATGCCGAAAATATAGAAACATTCCAAAATCAAACTGTTAGATCGCTAAAAAAATTATTCAGTTACAAACAAAAACAATATTTTATAAAATATTGTTACCAATTATTCACGCAAAAGGACAGTTCAATTGTTATCAATAAACTCAACCACATATTCCGCAAATTCAATTAACATTCCGCTCATTCTTCATTTGATTGTTCAATTAGACAACTGAACTTTCGGCACAAGAAAAAAAACGTAAAAAAATTGTTAAAATCATCGATAATAGGATTTGGCAATAACCAGATAATAAATATTCGTCAATAGTAAAGAGGAAGATGTGAGAAATGCTGAGAAACTAACTCACAAATCATAAATGTGCTGATCAGGTGATTGTATGAAGAGTCATTCAATTCATAAGTGAATCGATTTTAACGACCTAATCAACAAAGTCATCCAGGCCGTTTTCAGGAAATTATTTTAAGGAATGAAATTTATGAACACTTTAATTTTTATATAAAGAAAACGCATCGTAACTGCTAACAGGACAATCTCGTAAGGTTGCAGTCAATGGAAAAAGACCTATATAATCAAAAGTAGAGAGAATTCATGGAAGAAGCACTCAGAAAATATGCAAACCGCATACACGTGTTTCTGGCTCATTAGCTGTCATGAGTACGGTATAGCCAAGTGCAAGGTTAGGAAACACTTGGTTACAGAAACAACATAAGTATACGGTGTCATCAACAGAAGCCAGCCGCACTTTGTGGTTCCGGTCAGAACACCCCATGTTGGATTACGTTATTAGGTAAGGTTAGGTCACCACGTGGTGACTTGGGTCATATCTCTAATCCGAGGTGACCTGACCTGGTTTCTGTTGATGACTTCGTGCGTTTGTGTTGGCTAACCTTGTACTTGACTATACTGTACTGATGACAGCTAATGAGCCAGAAACACGTGTCAACATCTGTCCAAGGTTTACATATTTTCGGAGTGCTTCATCCATGAATTTTCCTGCTTTCGATTATATCAAATCCACTCGCTAAATCAGCATCTATATTGTATACTACACTCAGATGTCACGCTCCCTCGTGGTGACTTTAGTGATATCCCCAACCTGAGGTGTCCAGACCGAAACCACAAAGTGAGGCTGGCTTCTGTTGATTGTATATTGGTTTGTTCATCAAAATGATGAATAAACTCAGATTTCAGATTGTCTGTCAGTTGTAATTTTTTATCAGATCTTCAATTTGTTGAGTATGTTCAAATTTCAGCTCATCACAAATTTGATATGCTCATCCACATATATAAGCTCATTGTATGTTATTGATGTTCCTTTCCACAAGAGCCTTGAACATCAACGTTTTCGAGAAAGGACCAAGAACTGATCTTTGTGGAACCCCAACAATCATCAATGACGTATTCAAAAAACATTTCAACCCAGTGACACATATGGCCTGATGACTTCGACAATCGCGGAACTAGCCAAACGTCTCACCCATGCTCAATCCCTAAAGAGATGGGATGAAATCAAAGAATACAGTCTTGTGAGGATCACCCTGGGCGACCCTGGGAAGCTAGTGCCACAGAAATATCTGGCGATGATCAGGAAAAACCTACGTTTAACAGCAGGATTTCTGACTGGCCACGTCAGCTAAATGTTACTATTGACGAAAAACTTGTAACTTGTAGTTAGTTTCTCATCATTTCAAGATAAATAATAATTACATCGATTCCAACAATAAAAGTTCGAGAATACAAAAAAAGGGATAATAAAAGGAATGCAACGGTCATGATTGCTTAAATACTGTGATTTGAAATGTATTTTAATAAAAAAACATTATTTTATGAATTATTTGTCTAAAAAAGTCCGGCGCATCAGTTTATTGCAAAACATCATTTTGTACTATTTCATCTGTTGAATCGAGTCACAATAAAAACAAAGAAATCTGCCTATATAGATTAGTATTTATACAACATGAATGTAAATAAATTTTCTGTCAATATTTGAAAGATGAAAACTTGGAAAATATGTCAAATCAAACAACTCTATTCGTGTTTCGAGTCCCTGTTGTAGTAATAATAATGATAATAACCTTTCATTTCCTTTCGACAAATGACGTTTTCTTCCTGAATGACAAATGACAGAAACATATAACCTCACATTTTATACTAAAAGAAAACACACCGATTCGTTTCACAAGGAGAAAATCATGTACTTTCGGAATATGCTGTTGAAGATAGAGACTGAAACTGGAAACAAGTTGTTGAAATCATGTGGATTCAAATAAAGACGGTTTGATATTTACATCCACTATAAGTTAGTGTCGATATAAATCAGAGAATTAAACAGTTAGTGATATGTTCATATTAATTCAACAAAACGGATAGGGTGAGCTATCTATTTACACAAACTTACAGAATACAATAAATAATTTTGCATCGAGCGTGTCGAGAAGCACCAAATTCGTTCTTGAAATGATATAAAAATACAGAGGTAGTATATGGTAGGAATGTAGTAACTAACGCTATGAAACGAGTCTGTAAAAAAATGGCAAGATATCTAAAACTTAGTATTGTTTTCTGACCTGAGGGTAGTTTATTTTTGCGGCTGGTACGAAATCAAAATTGTCTACAACGAAAATACACATACGAATCCTGAATCGCGACAGCTCTTTCTCGTCTTATAAATCACCCTGCTATGCAAAAATCTTGTTTTCCGTTCGGATTAACCCTGTAAAAGCGAGCTACGTTATACCGTATGTCACAGACTAAAATTATTTCCAGGTTTTCTCATTTAAAAGCAATTTTTCGTGAATTTGAACAGAATATTTCTCCAACTTCAATTTTTGTTGATGAAACTGCTCGCACATTATGTATTTTCACCTGTTTTCTTTTGTTGGGGCTGAAACCAAAAAAATTATTCGAAATGTTCAGAAAAGCCATCGGGATTCTGGCAAATGTAACGTTAGAAGTTAATTTCTTTGTTTTCTGACAATTTTGGAGAGTTCAGAAAACTTGAAATATAGAGAAATATTGAAAAAATGCCAACAGAATCATCAGTGAGCAAACTCAATTCAAATTTCCAAAAAATGCTTTAAAGTAGAACCAGAAAAGTCTAATGATATATTTTATGATTCATGCCAAAATTGCAAAAAACTCGAAATTTTCTAGAGCATAATTATTTCTCTGATCACATTCTAAATTCCTATTTAAAGCCATTCAATTTCTCAAGGGTATTCCCTTTTCAATATGTCGAATTATCAGTCTTTTCAATTTTCCTTCATCTTGTATCCGCCACCTTACCAAACAGAATTTTCGGTGAGAAACTAACAAATATACAGTTTCCCGAGTAAGCCGACAAAACGGTCAAAAAATATTACGTTTCTCAACAAATAGAAATCTACAATTATATTCTATTGCTTCTCTTTCTAACAGACATGAATATTAAAAATATATTTATATATTCAGTAATTTTTTCTTCGTTTTCAAACTTAACATCCAATTGCACAAATTCAAAAATCTTCACACAAAATTCTTAATTCTAAAGTTCCTCAAATATTCTAAGGGGTTAGTATTACGAAGAGGACGTTTAAGAAAACTGGCAAGTCCTAAGGCTACCCTCCCCATATTTGGCTGACTATTTTCAAAGTAGCGTGGAAGAAAAAAATAAGCCGATCACTAAATTAGACCAATTTTTTCACCTCCATCCTGTCCACTATAGCCGTAGTTAAGGGCTACATCCATCAATTTATTGTTTTTTTTTCCTTCAACATTAGTGATTTAGGATTTTTAATTCTTATATACTTGTATTTGCACCTCAACAGTAATGTAGGAGCAATATGGAAGAGAGGAAAGAGAAGACTCATGAATTGCCAACTTTCAAACGTGGATATGCCACATAAAAGTAACAATTTTTTAATGAAAAAACAAAACTGGGGATATTTTTCGGGTGTGATACATCTATTCAATGGTAACCTGATCAAAGCCATATTTTTCGTACAATTTATTCAATCAGAGAATACGTTTGCCAAATTTTTTGCGATATCTTTTTACCATTTGGAAAAAAATGTATGGCTCGCAATAGTTCCATAACAAAATATTCATAGTCATTTGAAATAATCTTTTTATAAGGTTATGTAATATCTTTGACAGATTATTTTTGACAGATGACAGATTATCTTCGACAGATGACAAATTATCTTTGACAGATGGCAGATTATCTTTGACAGATGACAGATCATCTTTGACATGAGACAGATGTTGAATTCATCAAATTGTCTAGTTTTGTTTAATAAAAAAATGTTACTTTCAATTGGCATTTTTCAATTTCAAAAATAACACACATAAAAATAATAGAAGAGATAGTATTCATAGAAAGAGGTATATGTATACTCCAGGGTGAAACGAAATTATATAAAATACCGTTCATCCACAAAGTCTGTATCATATGGTAATTTCTTTCTTTGAGAGAATTATGCGACATGACAAAAATGATGCTCCAAGTACTTTCGTAAAAGGAATAAAAGTTGTTCCTTTTCTACACCCGATAATAAAAAAGTTCTATTTATTTCTTGATATTTTGACTAGATATAATTCATATAAACTAATGTATTAAAATATACAATAATAATAAACTAATATATTATTATCATATTATTAATACTAATATTGATATGAATATCCTCAAGGGAGGCAAAAATGAGTGACTGAAGTTGGACATTGATAAATTTAATAATAATAATAAATGACTATTTAACACATCATTATTATTATTAGTACTCATGTCCGCTCTTTATGTGTTACATCACAGAAAAGTTCATCTTCAGTGTAATTTTTAAGAGTTCTTTTTTATCGTAAGCTTTTATTCCAACTGAAATTCGAGTATTGAGAAGTAAGAATTTTCATCAAGTTACTTAAAATTTGAAGTTTCAGTTCATAACCTCACATGTTAATCTCATTTTATATAAACCTTTTGCACTGATGATTCAACGTTAATTAGTTCATTTTTCTATGTCAAATCATCACATCAAATTCTATACAGTTAAACAATTACTTCTTTGATAGCCATCTCCTGATGATGTTAACTTAGTTAGCGAAACGCTTGTCAATAGACAGTATTTTTCTGGTATGGAAAAACTGTTTTTGACAAGAATCGCATGTTAAAAGTGGGGACCTCGGTTATCCTTGAGCTCGTACAAATTTCGACTTTTGAGGGTTGTCTTTCATATAAGAACGATACCTGCTGCCAAATATCCAATTTCTCTCCCTTTCTCTCTGTAAATATTTGGAATAGGAAAGTTCGTCTTCCACATATGAAGTCTATCACACAGCAAATCTCAAAACATTAAACATAACCTATGTTTCACCAATCAGATGTCACCATTTGTCAGATATGTCAGATTTTTAACCTAATCTTTCTGACATTTGTTGCTTTTTGTTCTGCAAGTCCCTTTTTTTTTGTAAAAATATTCATTTGACTTGGGGTCTTTTTTCTATTTTGTTTTTATTTTGAATTTTCTGTTCCTAGGTACCGTTTTTCGATTTTCCTGATATTTTGAAGATAATATTGAAAACATTAAATTTTTCAATTTATTTTATATCAATTCTCAATGTATTATTTGCTTCAATCTATACCTGCTGACAGAAAAATTCAAAAAAATCTAGTTCTGCATTAATTTGTATTCATCACATCTGAAAAGTTTTTGGGAGAAAACAAAGTTAATAATCGTTGATTCTCTTCGTTAAATGACTGAATAACGAATCTTTCGAAATTATAAATTTTACTCAACAAGCCTAAATCTTGAGCAGTATTTTTTAGGACATCAACTGAGCAATTTTATTGAGAGCATCGAGTGTCAGGTATTGGTAAAGTGGCATTTCAAATATTTCTTCTATCAAGAAATTCCCATATGATACACTCATTTTGGAAAACACAATATACAGGTGGTACAACTCGTGCACCTGTCATAGACCTTTCCGAATATATTCAGAAATAAAAACTAAAAAAAAAATAGTATTTCCACTGTCTTCTTGAAACCTAAACTTTATTAGAACAAACGACTAAAGATATATTTTTGCACAACATAAATACGTATCAAGTTCAGTTTCAAATTGAAGAAAGCCCAAATTTTTCAGGTTGTCATGACCTGCGGAATGAAAGTAGTATGTCTACCAACTTCGACCAACCGCTTCAATTTTATGGCATGAAAAGTAATAGAAGAACTAGCTTTATTGCACATTGTAATGAAGTATTGGTAAACAGAACTCAAGCACAAAAGCAGCAGGAAGATAGAAAGCGATTCCTCTCTTGTTAAATAACGTCGAAACTTGGCTTTGCAACAAACCCCCTAAAAAGAATTCGAGTTTCTGTTTCATTGTGTTTTAGTTCAAAATAACAGACTCGTCAACTAATACCTTTAACGATAAAGCATTTCTTGTAAAATGACAGGAAAAAGTTTAAAAAAAAGTGGTTATGCGTAAGGAGAAGCACTGGTTGAAGAGAAAGTTTACGGAAGTCACAAACTTACTATTATAAGAACGAATGTGTGCGCAATTTTACCATCGTGAGTGAATCCATTTATATTTTTCTATTTTTTAATACATTCATTGTCCAGTCCAATGACTAATTTTCTCAGATTCAAATTAATTTTGATTCAAGGGTTATGTCCGCAGTCCACCAAGTTATATTGCTTGAAAACTGTGCAAAACTCATAATTTTCCAAATTATAGGCAAATTACCTGAGTTAAAGATAATTTTTTCTATCCTCAAATATGAACCTCTACCATCAAACATAAAACAAACAATCTTTATTCTAATAACCTCCTATCGACTCGTTTGACACGAAATACCTCTTTCAAAACACCGATAAAGTCGACAACCTAAAAAACCCAGCGACAACAACAAATCGATAAAATCTACACTTACAATAGTTATATCTAGGTCACTTTGAAAAACCAAATATTAAAAATACACAATTCCTCAAACGGAACCCATTTCTCAAAAGTTTTGTTTTCTCTATTACAAAAAATCTAATATCCTCAATGTCACCACACTAGTTGAGAACAAAGAAGCATTTGTTTTCGTATAAAAATCGGTGTATAAAAAAATAACTCCCGTAGTCTATTGGCACATTAGAAAGGAACTGAAGGGAAAACCCAGTATATTTTCCTTCGAAAAAAATCTAAGCATAGTTCCTTGATGTTTTCTAGATTTTTAACCTCCCACAATCCGAAAATGAATAGATCTAGATCAACAGAAATTCTGCTCGGAACTGAAAAATTCATCCTGAAAAGTTCTGCATGCTGTAGAATGAATGAAAAAAAGAAATTCTCATACTTAGCTTCCTTAAAATGGCTGACGTTTTAGAAAGTAGTCGAATTGAATATTTGATTTTTTTTGTCCCTTTAGCTTTTTCATTTTAGCTCTTGAAATACTTTTAAATTTATACACACACATTTATATGCTTACTTTTATACACTTATTTTTAAGAATACTTTTTAACAGAGTGATATTAGTAGTAACTATAATAATTGATGTATCTACATATTTAATAGTATTGACAATTTTTACACATTTTATCATAATTATCAAGATTTTTATGTATATTAGGAATTCCAGGCATCTTTTCATATTTTGTAAGAACTGTAAGAGGACAATAAAATAAATAAAATAAAAAATTACCTGCAAAGACGCAGGTGATCTTAATAATTAACTTCAATCCCTGTCGAGTTACGTTACTACCTGGTGACTTCATTTAAGAATGAATTATCAATTTGGTATATGAAAACACTATACAACTCAGTTCATTACCAACGACAAAAGACGCAGCATAATAATAAGAGTTTACTTTCAAGTTCAACAATAAAAAAATAATGAGTGATTTTTCTGCTGGTATCTTTTTGGCAACACTGTTTTTGACAGGTCACGCGTGAATCGTGTCTTGTGTCATTGTCAAACTTGTTCAGTTTGGTCTATAATTTAACCATGAATCGATTTACGAATGAACAACGCTTGCAAATTATTGAATTTTATTATTAAAATTCATGCTCGGTTAAGAAAGTGTATCGTACACTTCTTCCAATTTATGGGCGGTTACGTCGGTCTACTGAGGGAGCTATTCGGAAGCTTGTGACTAAAATTCGAATCCAGTTTACATTATTGGACACCAACACGCATACGTAGAGTGAGGACCAAAGAAAATATTGCAGCTGTATCCGCCAATGTTCGTGGTGACCGTGAAATGTCGATTCGCCGCCGATCGCAGCAATTGGACCTCTGTTACTCCACTACGTGGAAAATGTTGCGAAAAGATTTGGATGTAAAACCCTATGAGATACAGCTGGTACACGAATTGAA
>WOGR01001687.1:0-19232 GCA_015342045.1 Leptinotarsa lineolata | reverse complement strand
TAAACTCGCGTTCTGTTGTCGATTCTTTCCGTGTTGGGCGTATTTAGATTCCTAAACCGATTTAAAATACCCTGGCCAACCGGATTTCCACTCCGACTTGCAGACTTTGCCCTATCGGAATTTCCGCTGCTACCGGCTGTACGACTTGCAGTCGAGCCAGGAACCGGTCGCTCTGCAACCGAAGAAAAGGCACTGATGTCCTCCGTTTCAGGACCAAAACGCCTAGCCGGAGACAACCTCCGACTAGTTGCCTCCACCGGAGTGCGTGAAATGCTGTTTACCCGGAATCCAGATTTCAGGAGATTCTCACAAACCGGAGAAATCGCACTCCAGCGAATAACAATGTCCGACTCCAGACTAGCTTGGTCAACCAAGTTGACCTCGCGATTTTGAACTATTACGATACTCAAAATATTGGCGCGTGCTCGTCCAGCCCTGGTCTGCATGTTTCCTACATACAATTAAACCTCAAATAAGAACAAAACACAACACAATACCTAAAATGCTCCTGTGAAGAAAAATCTCAAAACACGTGCAAGTACAACAAAGTGACGCTATCTATAATGTTTCTGTAAAGAAAAAAATCTCAAAAACACGTGCAAGTGAAACAAAGTTACGCTATCTAAAATGTTCCTGTAAAGAAGAATCTAGAAAAATGAAACAAAAATCAAAGTCACAATATTCAAAATGACCCTGTAAGAGGAAGCTCAAAACACGAACAAGTGAGAAAAAATCAATTAATAATATTTGAAATGATCTTGCAAACAGAAATTCAAAAATGTAGCAAAAAGAACAAAGCAAAAATATTTGAAGTGACCCTGTGGAGAAGAATATATATAAAAAAATCAATGAACATGCACAGATTCACCCTATTTCCTCGTCGGATTTTTCGCTGGAACTTTTTCCTGGAAGGCCCGACAACAAACAGCCACCCTGTCTAGCTTACCCACTGGCGGGACACGATGGGACCGTGAAGTTAACCACGTGGCGAAAGTAAAAACAAACAGTTTTTGTTTCACGACACTATATATGTGTATGGGAGTACTTTAGTGATATATCCACAGGTAGATCGGATTCGTAATGTACGTTTAATTTGAAAAGAGTATATGAAAACCCCAAAATGTAGGGCAAGCTATTTGCAGGTCGAGTGTTTCAGACAGAATATTTCACTTCTTGGCGTATTATTATTCGGTTTGAGATGAAAACATGCCTCAGGGTTTTCCTTGAATGTTTCAAGTAATATATATTTGTTTATCAATCCTTCAATATCACCAGTTTCCTAAGATCCAGCAGATATATCAAAACTTTTTGTTCAGTTTTTTCACTGTTATCACAGTAGTAGAATTTTTTTCCTTCTTCAATGTTGAGTATACTGTTGAACGGATGGAAACTTAGCAAAGCCAAAGTATATTTAGAATCAGATTTCAATCGAATGGGTGAATTGAAATCAATATAAAGCGTTGAAAAAGGACTCGTTAGCGTCAATATCAAAGTCATGACTAATATATAATGTCAGTACGACGTCTCCTTGAAAAATGATTGGAACAACAACATTTCCAATAGAAATCATTCATTTCTACAATACTTACCTTTTATTTGTAGATAACATGACCATAGTACATATAGCGATTATGCAGCTGATATCGGCACATCATGTCGGTAATGGACGAAACATGGTACATGAATCTGCAAAACGAATCGATGTTGGTAGTCCTTTGGTGATATATGCCCTACACCCAATAAGTCTCAAGGTTCAGCATTCTCAATCAAATAATCAATTGATGAAGTTTTCAATTCAGCATCGGTTGAATCCCATAAAGGTTCATCTCTAAGCATTTTTGCAGACATTATGAAGTAGAAACTGTAGGCACAGATATCCGCAATTACTCCGGTCAAAATTTTGATACTGATCATTGTTAAATGTAATCGTTATACCCCTTTCAAAATGTCATTTCAATTCCATTGGAGGTTTGAGATTACCGAAATCATCATCAGCAGGCACCCAATAAGTGCCTGCTTTCAATTGAAAATCCAAATTCTCGCAGCCGAGGACCATAAGTGGCAACGAGTCATGCATGCAGACTCCACGAAAATGTGGTATTTTCAGTTAACGGGCATATCCTTGAATTTCCAAATCATATAATGCTCTATGAGTAGCTTCAGTGAGAGTTTTTTTGCTTTTGCAAGTGAAGATCATGATCTTTTCGTCGATGTTGTTTCTTTAGGAACAGACCAAATCCTCGAGATGTTTTACGTAGGTAAGAACCGGAATTCGAATGTTCCAGATCTTCATTGTAACGTTGATCTTCGAGTTTTTTTATGGCATTTTTAGCATCTAATACGGTTTGTGAGATAGCGCCTGCTCCACTTTCCAATGAACCCAAAGCTAAAAAGGCAGCGAATATACGTATGAGTGATAGGATTCCACCAGATTTTGCTTCGAATGGGCTTAACCTAGGTATCCGTATGTTTTTATGTCCTCCAGCTTGACTCATTGCCATTTGAGCAGCTCGCAGAGCCGAAGCAGTAGATTTCTTATATTGGTAGGATGTGGCTTCCAATTTTTTAATTTTTTGAAGCATACCACTTCGAAAGGATAACCCCATATCAAGCTCATGTTTCACTTTCATTGTTGTAGTTACGAGCCAAGCTGCAGCTTCTTTACCAAATTTAGCGTCATTCGAATTAACGCGTTCCCAAGCTTTATTTTCCAACACTTGATCAGCTTTATGACGGTCTTCTAGGGAGCAGCTTTGAGAGTACGCGATATCGTGATCTTAACAATATTCGTTCAAATGATTTATACCGGTGCCATCGTGTTCCAATCTCTTTTGCTATTTGGTGCCACAAAACGAATACACAGGTAGATTTAATTCAAACGGGAGCTTTTCGATGATCAAATTGATGACACCTGCACCGAAGTAAGTCAACATTGAGAATGATTGGGTGATGATTCTGATGCTTTTATTCATAACCGTAGAGCACTCATTATCCAACAGCACATCATGGAAGTCATTCAACAAGACAAAACAATACCTATCGGAAATTTAGTCAACAAAGTGGTATGGTTGAAAGGCACGGTATATTATTGCCCAATTCGTTTCGTGCAATAATCTGTGGGCCGAGTGGTTGTGGAATGACAAACGCTATCTCAACATTGCTTTTTTACTCGAATGGCGCCAAATTTGAAAATATCTACGTATATTGAAAATCATTGTATCAATCTAAATATTAAGTGGTTCAAGAAATTTGAAGTGAAGTCAAGGGGTTAGGATATTATCCGCTCAACGGATAAACCCTCACGAAACCAAATCAAATTGCAGATTCATTTTCGATGATGTCGTATGCGATGGCCATCAGAAAATTCGCGAGAGGAAATCAACAAAACGTCCGCAGATATCTTCACACATACGAAAGGTTGTCCAAAAATTGACAAACCGATCAAGTGACAGAATTCTACAACAATAAATTCCAAACTTTGATGAAAAACATGGAATAGATCACTACAATATATACAGCATCACTAAGGCTTCTATGGCTGAACGTACCATCAGGACGTTAAAAGGAAGACTTCTTAAATATTTCAGTCTGAATGGTACTAATTAATGGTGGAATGTGTTGCCTGAATTCACAAAATCATACAATTATACGCGACATTCGGAAACGGGGATACAACCCTTGAAAATCACCAAAACCAATGAAAAACCAATTCTCAAATCAATATACTCCTACCTGAAAATAGCTGGACAGAGAAAATTCAAAGTCGATGATGTTGTACGAGTAAGTAGGGTAAAACACGTTTTCGAAAAAGGCTATACGCCCACTCGGACTACGGAATTATTCAAAATTATCAAAGTCAACATTACCAACCCCGCCACCTTCATGCTGGAAGATATGCAGGGTGCACCTACTAGGGGTGCTTTGTATGGAGAAGAATTAGGCGGAAAATTGTACGTCAAATGGTTGGATTTGGATAACAAACAAAACAGTTGGATCAAAAACGTCGATTTTGTATACAATCTTATGAAAAACAAGCACACTGACATCGTATTGGGAGGGCCTTCTGCGAAGAAATATTTGTTTGTTCAACAAACATACATGAGACATGTGAATGAAAACTAGCACTTTCTAACTAGCATATGCTAGGTTTAGTAAGTATTTGGTCAAATCGATGTGAATAAAGATTTGTAGAAAATACTAGGGGCAAGTCTAGTAGAATTAGGAAAAACCCAAGCACTTATTCGCGGGGTAGTACATGTTAGACCAAGTAAATGCTAGGTTTCAACGTTCCTGTCACGACACGTTCTCCCCTCCACTACTCTTCAGTCTACCCACATCGGCGGCCCCACTCTCACTCTGTTCAACCACGTGCTGGAAGATTTATTCATCATCAGAAGAATCTGACAATAATTTCAATTAAATAGGAAAAAATGATTGCACGCTGTTTGTACGTCTCCTTTCGGATCATATTGTCTTACTTAGCAAATCAAAAACCCCTGCTATGATTGATGCTGAGAAAGGAGCTTGGGAAACCTTACGTTCTGAGTACTGTGGTGTATTGGGGAAACAAATTACCGTCAAGAATAAGACTGATGTAATAGTGACAGTAAACAGAAAAATAAAACTACAACTGTGGGAAAAAACATTCTTGGAGTTTATAGAAGATGATAACCCAGTATTACATTATATCCCGGATAATATTCCAGTTGGCAAAAGTGCCGGGCCCACATTGTAATCAATTGTAAGATACATAAGTTGTATTCTCCTTTGGATTGTAATAATGTAGGATCCTTAGGATTATAATTTTTACCATTGTAATCAAACTTGTGATTTGAAATAATTTAATAATGGTGTGAATAAAAACTGGTATATAAAATAAGATGATTTCATTCAGTAAATAAACAAAATCCATATCCCCAAAAAAAATAAAAAAAAATATACAAAATTCTGTGCAAGTAGGTGCTTGCTTGAGAAAAACATGAAAACTTTACTAAGTTCAATTCCACAAAAACAATTTCCTCACTGAATATTCAAATACGCCATCATATCGGTACGCTTGTCTTTGCCTCTTGATGTTGTGTCAGGATTTCCATAACAAACTACCCCAAGTTGATCATCTTCATTTGGGACGCTATCAACATCTTCATACTCAAAGTCATCCTTCAGATGCTTGGCAATGTTGTGTAGCACAGCGCAACTGACTACCACTTGTGGAATGTTGTTTAATGCAACTCTAACACAGTTTCCCAGGAATGGAAATCTCTTTTTTAACTGGCCTAAACACCTTTTTAATATAACCCTTTCTCGAGCATGGATTAGATTGAACTCTCATTCTTTATACGTTCGTGGAGGCTTGAACGGTGTAATCAACCACGGCGATAAACCGTATCCTGAATCTCCTAAAAGACAAACTGCTCCATCATACTGTGACACGATGTCTCTGACATAACTATTCCTCCACACTCTGCCGTCGTTATCACTGCCGGGCCACTTCGCACTAATACGTGTAAACTGTTCCAATGCATTGCATGTTGCCTGGAAATTTATACTAGGGTATCCTTTTCTGCAAATATACTCATCAGCGTGCAGCCCAGGCTCTTGTATCTCAAATTGAGTACAATCAAGGGCACTAATTACAGACGGCAAACGAAAATGCCTCTGCCACAAAACTTTAGCCTCGGTCATATCTTCAGCTATAGTTGGAAACCGTATCCAATTATGTGATTGTTCAACTACTCTACCCATCACGTACCTTATATTCTTGTTAGCAGTAGTACGATGTACACCCACATATTGAGCTACACCAGACTAAAAGCCAGGATCACCCACAAACCTCAGAAATATTTCCATTTGCTGTCTTCTGGAAATACCACCTCCACGAATATCATTTTCTTCAAGAAACTGTGCCGCAAGGAAATCAACACTTTCACTGTTAAACCTTAACAGTTCTTTACAATTACGTTCGTTTATTCCAGGGCGAACAGAATAAATTTTACGTTGACAAATAGGCATAAACTCAGCCATGATCAACAACAAACTGTGGACTGAGCAGACAGGTAGTAAATGCTAGGAAAAAGTCTAGCACGCCCCAGACCAAGCTTGAAAATATCGAAGCATATGCTACAGAACAATCTATTTTGAAAATTTTATTCACATCATTTTTTGAGCATTCACTACTCGTCCGGGAAAACTCTAGAACTTACTACCTCTAGCAAATGCTAGTGTGTTTATTCACACAAAACGTAGCATTTACTTAAGAAATCCCTAGTATTTACTTATACTAGTTTTAACTCACATTACTGAATATCTGGAATTGGCCACGTGATCTGAAGCTATAAGAGCGCATGCAAATACAGATGGAGAGTCAAACGCGCTTGGAATGTTGTGAGAACAATAATAATTGGGTATACAGGGTGTTGTTTCAAAACACATCGATCAAATGGTATTGCACATGGCTATCATCAAAGTATACAAGGTGTGTGCAGCGTTAAAAAAATGGCTGCTAGCGTTGAAAAAAAAACGTGGCGACGGACATTGAGTGGAGTACACAGTGTGTGCAAAGCTGAAGAGAAAAACATGGCTGCTATCGGGGTATACTGGTTATGTGTAGCGTTAAAGGAAAGCTGTCATGGAGGTATACAAGGTTTGTGCAGCGTTGGAAAAAAAACATGGTTGCCAGCGGTGAAGAAAAAAAAACAGGGCTGCCGGAGTTGAAGAAAAAACATGGCTACTATTGCGGTATACGAAGTGTGTCAAACTACATCATTTGTGAGAAAAACATGAATTCAATGTGTATAAGGTGCAACAAAAATACGTCATTAAAAAAAACATGATGTCAGTGTGTACAAGGTGTGACAAAATACATTATTTAAGGAGTTCGAAGGATCCCAACGTTTCAATGTGCGATTCCTCAATGTGTACAAGGTACGTTAAAATACAGCATTCAAAAAAAAAGCATGACGTCAATGTGAGTAGGATGTGACAAAAATACGTCATTGAATGGGGGCCTAACATTATAACGTGCGATCCCTCAATGTTTAAAGGGTGTCTCAAAATACATCATTCAAGAAGAAAAAACATGACGTCAATTCATCTAAGGTGTGACGAAATACATCATTTAAGAAAAAATATGACAGTTTACCGGGGCAATTTGCCACCTCAATTCTTCAATAACAGACGTGTACAGTGGGTGACTTATTTGAAGTGTGTACTATCATAGGTGTTTTTGTTATCCAAGTTGATATCATTAAGAGATGACGAAGGAAAAATATAGATGACACGCATAACATGAAAGGTTAGGAACACGGTACAACTGAAAAATGGAATGACAACGATGATGATCAGCAGGGTCTGATTTTTTTACGTGCAATCCATCATGCCAGAAACACTGCATTATTCATCGTCGATGATGGTGACCCATATATGGATCAACAAAGTTTCGGATCTTTACGATTCATCGGAAAATAAACATTTCCGGTTTACATGAAAACTGAGATAGAAGAAAACTAATGGTGAATTGAATGGTGAGTTGAAGTGTACATTTGTGTGAAGTTAAAATACATAAACAATAAAAGAGTTTGGTGTATAAAAAGTTTGGCCGTGAAGCCTGGAAATTCATCTACCCAGTGGTACACCTGATATTTTTGAGTAAGGCTTTGATCAGCTCATAAAATGCTTTCAATTTCATAAAAAAGTGATGGATAGAAAGGAGTGATCCAAATGTGAAGGTGAATTTGAATCAACCCAGATCTTTCCCTGTGATAGTTGCAGAAAAAATCTGTGCAGTGGTGAAGCCTGTGGAAACTTACCAGGATCGGAAATCAAATGTCTACAGTTGAAAACAAAAAAAAACTTATATTTTTATATGAAGACTGTGAATCAGGATTGTGGAAAGTAGCCTCACTAATTGACTAAATGAATGAATTGACGGATAATTTTGAAAGATTGGCCCTCAATTCATTGTCTTCTCAGAACAAAGGTGTAGATTTGGATGTGTCTTAAGAAGAGGTAATATCCGAATTATTAGAGAGACAAAAAAGGAAACGAAATATTATGATAGGAGGACTAAAGGAATCCCAAGCTACTACTCCCCAAAGACGTCAAGGTTTTCAGAGTTGGGAAAACAATGGGAAACAGACCTAGGCTACTCAAAGTTATTCTCAAATCACGAGAAGATGCTTTGCATATCCTAAAGAAGAGCCGGACTGATTTACCAAACCTACGAATATTTAGTAATCAAACGAAGAGGCAACGTGAATACTACATGAAAATCAAGAGTCAGCTGCAAGAAACAGAAAAAAAAATGTGATTTTCCGAAAACAATTGAATCTAAAAAATATGTAACAAACAAACCTACTTTAGTAAATAAAACCAGGATGTCTACATCAAAAAAAAGTAAAGGATCCTACTATACAGTATTATTGTGATATGATTCATTTGAACATTCAGAGTATTTGAGCAAATAGAAACGAGCTCATGGTCAGAATCTTGTGTTATAATCCTGCTTTAGTGCTATTAAGTGAAACCCGTACAACTGAAGACATTGAGGATTCAGAAATGTACCTCCCAAACTACAATGATGTCCGTTGTGATTCCATGTCCAGACACACAGGAGGAGTTACACTGGACATAAGAACAGATATAAAATTTTTTATTTATGAAACATTCATACTTGAAAAAAATTACTGATATAAAGCTATAAGGGTTACTCTAAATAAAAAAATTCACATCATTGGCTATCTTTATCACTCGCCAAATTCCAATCATTCTGTATTTCTGGATGATTTTGAAAATATGTATGAAACTTTGTTCAATCCCAAATATAAATGTTCTTGCTGGAGACTTCAACTTGAATTTCCTCAGTGACGAATATTATTGCACAAAAATGAAAAATAAGTTGAACGTGCTTGGAATTGGACAAACTGCAACTCAAATAACCAGGTGAGCTAAATATAGCAATACCATTGTCGACTATATACTCACCAATTTTGATGTTAATACTGTCGTTCATGATGCACCAAAGTTAACTGATCATTCATTAATAACAGTCGATTTGAGAAGTTGCAATAAATATGTAGCAGAAAATATCACAAAAACATACAGAACTCTTAATGATTGTGATGTGGACAGGATCAACTTGAGTTTGATATCATTTAATTTTTTGTTGAGCTGTGTTGATGTAGATATCTTTTATGAAGACTTCAAAAGTCAGAGTGAGTCAGTTGTTAACTCAATTGCACCGAAAGATCATACACTTTGAAATCAAATAGGGTACCATTATATGACAACGAGGTTGAAATACATTGTAACAGAACAGATGGGGCTTTCAAGTTGTTCAAAAATAAAATAACTGAGGAAAATTGGACCCACTATAAATTTCTCCGAAATTTATAGTGGGTCTTCGAAATTTATAGTGGGTGGGAAATAAAAAAAATATACTATTTTGATAAAATTGATCAAAATAAGTCAAATCCAAGTATTATGTGGAAAACACTCAAACAGCTCGTTAATCGAAAGAAATGAATGGTCGCTCAGTGATTCATAAAAATAATCTAGATATTGCAGAATCATTCAACAATTATTTTATTGATAGCATGAAAGAAATTGTGAATACTATAATTCAAACTGATTCACTTCATGAGAACAGTGTTAAATCGATTAACTACTCATTTGAGAAATTTAAAGTGTTGTAGTTAACAGACTTGTCTGAATTGATCAACGCAATAAAAATGAAATACAGCAGTGAGATAATTAATTGTGAATTTATTGAAAAAACGTTTGGTGTTATAGGATATGCGTTTGCTGCATTTTATAAATACATCTTTGAACACTGAAAGATTTCCAAAGGAGCTTAAAACCAGTGTCCTTGTACCAATTCAAAAAGTCCCTAACACAAATAAATCCTGGGAATTAAGATCAATAAACACTTTGCCCTGCATTGAAAAAATATTAGAAATAGCAGTTCATAATCAACTCATCGGATATCTAAGAAAGAATGATATTTTACTGAAATATCAGTCAGGTTTCAGAAAACACCATTCATGTGAGTCTGCTTCACAAGTTACAATATCAAAATGGAAAGAATCAATAGATAAGGGATATTATTTTATAGCCGTATTTTCAGATCTTAAAAGAGCTTTTGAGACAATTGATTGCCACATATTACTGAATGAATTGCAGAGTATTGGTATCAGGGAAACTGTTTTATTATGGTTGATTGACTATTTATCACAACGCAAGCAGGTAACCAAAATAAACGATTCGGTCTCATCATCTCGCGATGTCGTTTTCGGGGTATCTCAGGGAAGTGTTTTGGGAACTATATCATTTTTAATCTACTTGAATGATATAGATACTATTCATGGTTGTGATTTCATGAGCCTTTTAGCAGATGACACTTTGTAATCAATTTCATGAGATAATATAGAAACACTAACTAATCAAATGAATAACAAACTAATAAATGTTTTCAAGTACATGAATCGCAATGAGCTGGAACTTAACACCTCCAAAACAAAATATATGATCCTATCAACTGGTTATAAGTTATCACTCATCAACAGACACAACATAAAATCAAACATTTGTAGCGTGCTTGTTTTATTACGGGTATATGCAGTCACGATGTTATGACAAGCATCTATCGGGGTGGGTTCAAAGTATGTTGATAACAATATTTGGGCGCCAGGTAAATTTAAATGCCTATATAGAATGCCTGAATGTTAAACAATTTCCCCAATTTACCAAGTGAAATTCGAAAAAAATAACTGACAAAGTACCAGTATCAAACTTGTATTTTCTATAACTTGTTATCACTTTGTACAATACGGTGACTGGTTTGTAACAATTGGAAACGAAATGTTACGGAACTACAATAACAAAAAAATAAACAAAAACACAAGTTCTGTATCTCAACTTCAACTCAAGTCCTTTCAAAATCAATACACTGCTGTTGACAAGTTCAATAGGATACTAAAAGGTGGAATGTCATGTGGAAATGTCATTCTTGTCCTCGAATCTTTCGATACATTCATTATTGAGCCCAATCAAAAAATTCATACCTGTGACATTCAAACATCAAAGTTAGTAGGGAAATGATGGTACTTCTGCTACTATATCATCTACAGGATATGATGCAGACATCATTACTCACGCACAACATTGTTTCCACAAGTCCAACCTGAAATACAAAATCAATATTTTTGATCCATCGAATTGAACTTGAAGAAAGAAGAGTATACCTGAATCACATTCCTGGAATTCTGTAGTTTGAGCGATAATACAACACAAAGTCCATCAAATATGAAATTCACAACAGAAGATTGATCTTTTATTTAATTTTGGGAGTTGAATGACTTGGTGCCCCCGAAATCTTGAATTTGAAGAATTGAAGAATATAAATTTCGAATACTCCTATATGTACTATGAGGATTTTATTAATTTTGATGGATGAATCCAGTAATTTCAGGACTTTCTGCGTACCTCATTGAAGGATGACATATGATCAAAGTAAATAATCGAACTCTGCACCCTGTATGTAGCAATCCGACAATTGAAAGCACCTTCATTTATTTCAACACATGAATTAATCTTTTATAGTAGACTTCAATGAAATGAATGTCTGATTGAAACTCACTAATACTTTTGAAAATATGGTTATCAAAACATCAAGGAAGTTTTATTCTTACCAGCATTGGTATATATTGTTGATAATTCAGGAACTTTAAGGAGTGCAGAACTCTCCTGGATTCTGTATCTCGATCCACTTTTATGTCACTGGATTTCTAGGAAACGTTGCGGCTTCCAACATAAAGAATTAATGTTCCAGTGCTAAGCATCGGTCAGAAAATAACAAATATCACACCTTCAAACAATTCCAAAATCATTTCTAGCTTTCTTATTATTGATAAAATTCCGAAGAATTTGCCATCCATAGATATCGGATTTATTATTCGCAGGGCAAGTTAAATTGGAAAGGAATCAACCTTCAATTCAAGAAACCAAAGAACCTGTCCCGTTATGTGTTAACAAAAAATGAAAAAAGATACCGTGGCATGAAATATTTTGCTAAACATGGATATACAAGAACAGCTCAAAAATTCTTGGAGGTTGAAGAATGTACTTGGATCAAACCTTTTTTGAAGGAAGAGATGAAGTATGAAGAAATATTTTACGATACAATAACACAGGATGAAAATGGAAGGCTCATGGTCGCTTCACCGTTAAATGATGATATTTTCGATTTAGACGACTCGTTAGTCATTGCGGTAAAGATGTTAACAGCTAAAAAGAAGGTTAGACAAGGACATACGAATGAAGGAGCAGTATTATGGATTTCTCAAGGAGTACAGTGATCTAGGGCATATTGACTAGAATTGGAACTTTGGAGGAGACAAACAATACTGATAGTTCGGATCATATAATTTTTTTTCTTCCCCATCACGCGTTGTTTAGAGAAAATTCTTCAACAATCAAGTGAAGGGTGGTATTTGACGGAACCGCAGCGACAGACACTGGGTTGTCATAGAATGATGTTATGATGGTCGGATCCAAATTGCAAAACAATTTTCTCGATATAATGCACCGTTTCCGTATGTATGAAGTAGTAATAGGAGGGAATGTGGAAAAAATGTATCGCCAAGTGAGCATAAATGCTGAATTTCATAAACTACACCTATCGATCTGATCTTCACAAACTTTATTTTTCAAAGATATACCATGAAAAGTTTTCGCTAACACAGAAAACCTCCACAGAATTATATGGAGGTTGTCTTCTGATAAGCAAATAAAAATATATCGACTCAACACCGTGTCATGGATTTCCACCAGCATCATTTTTGGCAGTAAAATGATCACAGCAACTAGGATTGGACAACAAAAAACATTTTCTTATGGCCAGTCAGGCCATGATTGATGATTTCCATCACCTTCAGTTCAGGAAGCAAAAATGTCTGATGGGCAAATAAGTCAAATCCTCAAAGCAGCTGAATTCGCTCTGAGAAAGTGAGTTTCGAATCGCAAGGAGGCTCTTGAAGGAAGAGTTGATAATAATTCCAAGAATGAACGTCATTTCTCAGTGTATGTAGATCAGAAACAAATATTTTCCAAAGATTTTCAAGACAAATTAGACTTCAAAAAGTGGAACCATACTGTTCAAGGCTTATACATAATCATTGATCTGTTGCACATACGAAAACTTCAGGAAAATTGACAGTTGAGGAAATGCAAGGATTTTCAAAAATATGAATAAAATTATCTGAAAATCTACATTCATTCAGTGAAATTCATACATTGAGTAAGTCTAAAGCAATTTCTAGTTCCAGTATGATTATAGTTTGAATTAATTTTCAGATGATAAGGGACTCATTAGGGTAGGTGGTAGGTTAAGAAGGGCAGGCATCCCCTTTGAACAAAAACAACCTATTTTATTGCCATGCAATCATGTTTTAACTAAGTTTCTTGTCTTGCACAAGCATTATGAAAATCTGCATTCAGGATCACAAGCCCTGTTACCTATAATCAGGTTGAATTACTGGCCAGTATCAGGGTGTAGTACCGACTGAAATATTTTGAATGGATATGTTACTTGTTTCAAGGTTAGACCTGCTGGTTTCAAACACATAATGGGAGATTCATCTGAGGAGCGTATAAATCCGAGTAGACCAATTGCAGAGTTGACTATGAGAATCCTTTCTGCATCAAGGTCAGAAGGTTTAGAGTACAAATAATTTAAAATTGTTACTTATGCGTATTCGTGTGCTTTGCCACGAAGGCAGTGCAGTTAGGACTGGTGAGTGATTCAACCACCGAAACTTTTATGGATTTCTTTTAAAGATTCACCGCTCACCGCGGAGTGTGTGAAAACATTTTCTCAGATAATAACACAAATTCCACGGGTGCTAGTAATGAATTGAAGGAACTGTTCACCTTTCTTCGTAACCCTTCAAATCAGTCTAAAGAATTTCTTTCACAAATGTCTATAAAGTGGCATTTTATACCAGCTCACTCTCCTCACTTCGCAGGTTTATGGAAGTCAGCAGTTGAATCTGCCAAATATCATCTCGAAAGGGTAATTGGGAACAATACTTTAACTAATGATAAACTGATTACAGTCATAACACAAATATAAATTATTCTCGACCCCTCATTCCTTTTTCAGAAGACCCGATAATTCTGATGTACTCACACCGGGTCACTTTCTTATTGGTTCGTCAAAGGCTGCCCCACCTCAGGAAAATTATTCTTAGTACAAAAACCAGCAAACTGAAAAATTATCATCAGCTGATGCAAATGGGCTAAGTGGTCCAAAAAATACTCAGCTCAGCTCCAACAGAGAGAAAAACGACATTCTTTCTTCGCTAGCACGCTATGCAGCTATAGAAAATGGTTTTCGTCAAGGAAGACGATCTACCCCCACTCAAATGGTCATTGGCTGTATTATCGAAGTTCATTTCGGTGAAGATAGTGTGGTGCATGTAGTGTCTGTTCGAATGCCCAAGAGTGTGTTCAGAAGAGCTTCTTCTGAAATTTGTCTGTTGCCATTAGAAACTGTTTCTACTGACTAACTATTTTCTGAAATTATCAATTTTTTTCATATGTAACTAATGTTATTTTTATTGTTACACATGGTTTATTTTGCATTCAAGTTGAAGTACGTTTTTTCAAAGGGGGTGGCATATTTCTCTATGTCACGTATCACTCTGTTCAGGCAGGTGACTGCATTCCAGATCACTTTTACGTCTCGCGCCGCATCTCTCTCCAGCGAGCGTTGATCGATTCATGTATTATTATAAATTATGTCCTAAACAGAAAACACCATCCGCCACTGGTGGCCATAAACCAACTATGACGTGGCTAAGAGCACGTTCATTTCGAGAAATGTTTCGCGATTGTCTGATGTTCGCCGGCGTTCTAGATGTGATGAGGATACCGCTACCTGCGCTTCGATGGAATTCCAAAGAATATTCCACCACCTCCGATTGCCGAATATAAGCGTCATCCACAAGACAGTCAATTTTCTTGACAGTGCGGTACGCAAAGCGATCTAATAAGGCAATAGACATTCGAATAATAGTTGAAGTTTCAGTTAGTGTTTTGTTGTAAAAGTGAAATGAAGTTGTGTTTGATTATTGTTCAGTGTAGTCAATTATTGGTAAACCCACGGGAAAAAACGTAACAGTATACTAGTGAGTTCAGTGTTTGCTTGAAGGTAATTGACAATTTTTCGTGGTGAATTTCATCAGTTCGGACTTCCATTGTCTAATATTGTATGAAATGATTTGATATCCCTGAAATAATCAATACAATTGAAAATTTAAAAAATAGCTGAAAATAACAAATATATTAGGCAAAAAAACCTTGAAATGAGTTTACAGTGAAATGAAATACGAGTGAAAGATTGAGCAATTGAAACAAAAAGGACATTTCGATTGTTCGTATCTACAATCGTCTTCGGGTGATGAATTATTAATCGATAAAAAAAACATTTCATGAAAATTGTGTGAATTTTTACCAATAAAGTGGATTTCACATTCACTGACCCCTTAATTATGAAAGATTTTGACCTGAATAAGGTTTGTTATCGAGAAAGATTTGATACTTTCATGAGTATTCAGGAAGAACACATATGACATTATTCAAAATGTCGTCTACGAAACTTGTGAGGGTTGAGGATCAACGGGGTCTAACTTTATCCTGCGATTCTCAGAACAATACAAAAATTGTCCAGTAATTTCAATTATATATCTTATTGCATCCAATATTGGTTGTGGAAAAATTCCATGAAATATCAGAAATCATAAAAATTCTCATTTCAATTTTGTTGACCCTAATTTTAGTAGGTGAGGACTCTACACATATAGAGAAAAATAAACAGAATATTCTTCAACAAATATAATGTAGATTAAGACAAATTATTTCTTCGTGATGATACACTAGTTTTGATACTATTTCTCGTTTTCATGAAAACACGATTCCATGTTCAATACACTTGTATATCAGATATTCTTTCCTTCGACTGTAGTAGAATCTTCTTTTGAAATGAATCGAACACGAAGATTTCTTTCGATTTATTATTGTTGTATTCCACCATTGGACCATTCACTTCAATATCAACAACTTTGATATAGGGTTGGTTCATTTTCAGCCAATCACATTTTCCAAATCACATCACATATACTTTATTATATTTGGTCGAGGAAGTCTTCAAAATATCCACAATTTCATTACATTATAATTCCATCATATTATAATGAAATTGTTGATATTTTGAAGACTATTTCTAATATAAACTAGTATATTATATTATAATTTCATAATATTGTAATGAAATTGTGAATTTTTTGAAGACTATTTTGAGCAAATATAATAGAGTATATTATATTATAGTATATATAATGTAGAAATGTGATTGGCTGATAATGAACCAACCCTATATCAAAGTTGTTGATATTGAAGTGAATGTATATGATATATCATCCTTCGAATATCGTAGGCTATAATTTGTTTTCACCTCAAACAGTGTATGACATATTCATCAAACCATTTATGAAACCATATTGAAGAATAACAATTGGTTGTGTGTCATTTTTTTTAATGTTTTTCACAAAATTTATTGATTTTCACTACTGAAACTATTGTTAGGGATCCTCCTAATTTTTTTGAGTATAAAAAGGAAACTTTGACATAAAAATGTATCATCTTCATAATTGAGATTTTCAATCATACCTGATCTACTCAAAGAATGAACGATTATATGAATTCATTGAAAAAAAATATGGCATGAAATTTCAATGTTATAGTTTGAAACAGGTCATTTTGCACTTTTCCGAATGCAGTTAAGAATTTCTTCGCTGTATAATTATCATCATGGAAGATGATCAAAGGAAAAGAGATTCGATACGATGGATAGGAAGAACCATCAGGGCTCCTTCAGAGCCCTGTAACAATGAATTTTCATAATTTGCAAAAACTAAATTTTTGGAACAACACCAACACAAAACGATATGAAACAAACGAATGACTTCATTTGTGATTTTAATAAGGTGGTGTCTGTTTTGAAATTGATGACAGAAAGATAAAGAATGAAAAAAGGAAGAATGATTCAGGTATTTCACTTATCAAATTGAAATATCCAGTATTGAAGCCATCGACATCTCTTCTGTTGTTAATATTATCGCATTTGAGGACATGTATAATTTCGCTAAAAAGTATTTTGGATAAATATGATTGGATATCTGAAAAAGTTGGCAGATTAGAATCAAAAATATGTTCATATTATTTTTGATGTTCAACGAGGGGTGTGGGCGTTTTGATATTCAGTTTCCTAGAGTCTCTTATGTGTTCTGAAACTCGTGTTTTAGATACCGTTCTGTTTAATCAACATAGCATTTGTGACAGCTTCCACAGTTCAATTTGTACACTATTGTATGTCTTCTGGTGTTTTTATTTTAATTTCGAGGAAAAATGCTTTCCAACTATTTTTTAATGTGGAATGGCAACTTTAATTTGTTCTGTACTGAGTAGCATTCTGAATTTATGAGATAAATTTTCAACAAATGAAATTTTGAGATGTTTGGGTTTCACTCCTGTATTTTGGGTGAAGGAAGTTTTCTCTTTGATTATTTTTCTAATGAGAGCTTTAGGAAAATCATATTTCCCTAGGTGATTCTCGATTAATTGAAGATTTTTGTTATAGAATTTGAAATTGGAAATGGCAATTGCTCTTGATTTCTTATTCCTCATAATATTGATTTCACCTTGAAAGTTATGTTTCAAAAAGAATTATTCAAAAACCTCTCAGAGAAAGTTGGTTTATGATACCAGTCTACCTTCGAAATTCGGTTTGCAATTATTTTAGTATCCAGAAATACTAATAATTTGTTTTCATACAAGGAAAAATTTCAGTTTCGGATGGAAACTATCAAAAGTATCTGAAATTTTAGTTTGTTTACTTTTTGGAATGGAAATAACAGTATCGTCACCATATTTTTCGGAAACAGGCAATGAAAATGATACTTTTTTATGCAAATATTTTGTATTTCTACCACGACCAAGTCTGCACAAATGGAACCGGAAAATTTGTCTGTGAAGAGATCCATTGCAACAAAAGATTCAAAAAAATTCATAAAGAGATCTATGTGAAAAGTGGTGAAGCTTGAAATGATTTTCCATTGTCTTTCACTTATGCTGATCAAGAGATCTGCAGAAATGTTAGTAAAAAGAGATACCGCGTCAAGAGAAATTAAAAAATAATAGTCAAGTATGATTTTATTTCTGATAGAATATAAAAATTTAAAAGAATCTTTCACATTCTTTTCGAAACCGTGTGTCAATATTTCGCTCATCTATTTTAAAAAACTATAGATGAAAGAACCAACAGAATTAACGACTGGTATTTTCTCCATATGTATTTTAGGTGAAAAATGCATTTTAGGAAAAACTTCGTTGTCACATGTGAGTTATTCGGCACATTTCATGTCTATATAATTATTTTCATGCAGTTTTTCATTCAGTTTGTTGTATATTTTTTGAATTTTCTATTTGATCTTCTAGTAAAATCTCATATGTGTCATTATCATTCAAATTTTTTGTAGCTTTTTCAAAAAATTTTCATTCAGTCGAGTTACCTTTGTCAGCTTCCGTTACAATTATGTCAGAGTTGTCTTTCAGAAACACATGAGTGACTCTGATATCATCAAACAGTTTTTTATTAGTTTTTTTATATTCTATATCTATAGGTCGTGTGAAGTTGGTCAAAATATCTTGTTTCTCTTTTCTATCTTTGAATTCATCACTCATACCCAATAAATATTGAACCTCAATCGCTATTTCACAATTAGACAAAATCATTAGCCATTTTTTATCAACTTGGGAAGGAGTGGAAATTTGTTGATTCTCAAGTAAATTTTTTATTTTTTTTTGCTACATAGCCCTTAGACAAAATTTAATGAAATCCAAAACGTCGGCAAGAAAACATTATTTTTCTACAATATCAACCAAATTCAATACTTCAATATGTAAAAATAGGTGATCGTGCTAATAAATTTGGAATGATGGTTTTATAAACATGTCATACACTGTGTCCGTAAATTATGGAACAAATTCATTTTTAGCTAAACAGGTTATTTTAAGAAATAATCCTAAAACACGTCGATTTTTGATGTTAATTTACCGTATTTTAAAATAATAATCTAATATACAGGGTGAATTACGTTCGAGTGATGACATCACGG
>WOGR01001686.1:0-19233 GCA_015342045.1 Leptinotarsa lineolata | reverse complement strand
AATATTCCAACAGGACACTCACCCGCATCAACCAAGTTAGTCAGATTTTCATAAAAGGAGTGGACAGCACTGCTTGTGGATTTGTTTTCTTGAAATCCAGGCTGGTTGTCGATTATTAAATGATTTAGCTTCAAGTGAGAATTCAGCCTCTCTAAATAGGAATATTCGAATATTTTTGAGAATATTGAGAGAATAGTTATGGGACGATAATTACTAACTAGTTGTGTTTCACCTTTTTTCATAATCGGAATGACCCTGCCAGTCTTTAGTTATTCTGGAAAATTACCATTTGCGAAGTTGACAAGATAGGTCAAACGAGATATTATAAAAGAGACAACCCTTTTCAGTAAAAATGCTGGTATGTCATCAAAGCCAACAGATCTCTTATTTCTCAATTTATTTTGTAGTAGTTCAGATAATTCCAGTTGCGTATACAGATATAATAAAAAAATTTCTGCAGAGGATATCAATTCAATGTGCTTGTCTGGGATATTCTTCAATAAACAGTGTCCAGTAGAAGTGTGACGTATCAAAGTTAGGTTTTTTCAAACGGAATGAGATATATTCTTTTCCGTATTTAGATTCTGAGAAGCACTTATTGAAAATATGGAATTGTAGGAGTATGTACCAAGAAGTTGAAAAGCTGTGCCATAAATAACATCAGAAGGTTAATATATTTAATCGTTCACATTTTCAATGAGAAATCATTTTGATAGTCTTATTTTTGAAGATATTTCGGAAATGTGGTTTGTATTATCGAATGACAATTTGTCTAAAATCTATTTTTCTAATAATGGGTAAATCGAAACTCAAACGGAACATTTAATATTTCATGCGAAATATAATTAACTTTTGACAAGCTCTATTTAGAAATCTTAGTAATGCTAAATACTTAGGGTTTCAGAGTCATAACAAAAGATCGATGCATTGATATCTGAAAATTTGTACCTGACATTTTTTGAAAACAGTATTCTTTCTCTCGACATAATCGAGATAAGTCAAAAGAAGGCATTTTCTTTTCTTGTTTCGACAAGATTCAACAGGTGTGGAAGTGTTTTCAATAGTGTTTCACGCGATTCTTTGAAATAGCAATATCAACTGATAAGAAACCGAAAACATGTAATTTTCAATTAAGACTTGGATTCCATTAATATAATAGACATAATAATATCAACCTATTTTTTATGCATGTACGAACTCAATTTTTTATTTCTCAGAACACTCGAATGATTCTACTGAAGTTTTTCTGAAAATTTGTTTATTATATCGTGTGTAGATTCTGTCCCAAGTTGCCATAGGTATTACAATGAAATGAATATAAAATCCTGAATATAAAATAAATAAACCCCTTTTTCGTCTCAAAAAACACATCAATTTTTTATATCTTCTACTCATCACTATATGCACTAATGATTAGTGCATGTTCATTCGATTACATAAACTTTCTGAAAGAAAACAATCTAGTATCCGGAACAAGACCTCATCTTTGAATTCTGATATTCAAGAAATGAAATATCGAATTACAGATCGGCTTTTTTCAGAAAGGACACGCAGTAATCGAAATATAAAGCGGGTTCATCACATGGATACTTTTGACAAGTAACAGATAACATTTGATTCTGGTTTTTTAGTGTTTCCAAGTAGATCTCATAGGTCTCAGTATCCTATCGGATATCAAATTTCGATGTAACGGAGAGGAATAAACAGTAACCACACAATTTTGAACATTTTTAGAATGAATGATGAACTTTATTGTTTGAAATTTTACATTTTGTCGACAATCTTTGTAAGTGGATGGTATGGGGTCAGATGGAAAATGTGATTTGAATTTCTAACGGAAAAAATCCACGACTTCGTTCTCCAAACTACACATTCTCTTTTCAGCTGCGAAAAAACCTTGATCAAGAAAACCTGTAGCACGTCTCGATAAGTGAATGTTTGAAGTTCAGTTAAAGATATTTCACACATATGACGTTCCATTCGGTTCGGTTCATTTTCGGTTTCTTTTTCGTTCAGAGAAATGGTTATTCTGCTCATATTCGGTACATCATAGAAATCGTATAGCTCCAATTTTTGTCTTGGCACAAGTAGGTTTAAAGAGATTTTTGTTAGGTTCAAACCCAAAATTGGAGTGAAAAGCAACGAAGGATTTCATACACGAACTGTTCAGTTTCTATTTTACCCTGATAGCGGGTGGATCTGATTATTTATTTCATTATAATTTTTTCGAACACACATTTCCTCATAAATGCAATTTGTCCCATTTCGTCCATGGAATTATTTCATTAATATCTTGGAGTGACTCAAAATAAATTCTTCATTCTTCCTTATCTTTGAAAAAAGGTGGTCTCGATGAATTTTGAAATTCCTCCTTCATTTTTCAGTGTTCCTGTAATGAAATTGCATAGTGAAAACTTTACCATTCTAGTATTTGCTTGCAATTTGGCTTGAAATAAAATATAAAACATTTCATCAGAAACGTGTACAGTTCGCTTCGTTTTCAGTTGCAACGGAAAACGAATCGAACCGAAAAAATAATCGCATGAGTACTGTTCTGAAAATAAGGTTCAAACTTCGCGGGTTACATACATTCAATTGGCGATTTTTTGATTTTCATATGTTGATATACTCATCACGAATATATGTTCACAGTTTAAGCTAATAAGCATATTTAGTTTGTTGGTGAGAGGGATAAAAGTTAGAAGTGTTTTGCGTGTTCGGCGATTTTTTGGTATTGACAAAATAGATCAAAAAATTTGCATGAAATTTTGTGTGAAAAATAGAATTGAGTACTCTGTGTAATAATTTTTTTGACTCTGTGAGTCAAAAAATTATTACAACTGATACAAGCTTTCTACAGAAGGTCGACTAGATGTGAATGACGGCACTCGTCCTGGATGCCCCATTACATCAACAACCGATGTTGGGAAAATGAAGAAAATTGTTATGCAGAATCGTCTAATCACTATTAGAGAAGTTGCTGAAGATGTCGGCAAATTGTTTGACTCATCGCTCCACCTGGTGAACGAGGTACTAACCAACCGCATATCCGAAATTTGCCCAATTCCTCGTATAAGGAAAAAACTTTTCACATATAGTCAGTGGGCATACTTGAAGATTGGCTATTAATCAAATCATTTGAAGGAACAATTAGTTCAGGGCAGTCTCAACTCCCTACACTGTAGGTTAATGGACTGACACCATTCTCCATGAAGAACCGGCCTTAATAAGAAGGAATATCCGGATACACAATTTTATGTTTGCTCCTTCTTAAAAAACCAGACACGTTTGTCATGCAAAAGTAACAGTAGTTGTAATGATTTGTTGTTTCTCGCCAAATCATTGGAACTGCAAAAGGTACAGAAGAGCATTTGCCATTTAACCAGTTACTTAGATTTGCTGCACAGGTTTAGCAACATTCGTGAGGAGCCCAATCCCGATCTTGATCACCAACAACAAATCCAAAATACTTATGGTAAGTTGCTTTGGTCTTTGATTAATTGGCCGTTTCTGCGATTTAGGAGTAAACTAACCGCATACATAGCAAAAACTATCCGCGGGATTAACACACATTTTTGTACTGTTGCATAAGTCGAGTTCAAATATGTGATACTGCGTTTACATGAGTCAATTTATTTTATTTACAAAGATAACACTAATATAATACTCTTAATATTCGCGTTTTTGCTCACCTTGCATCTCTAATACTAACTCACCACTACTCGCGTTATACCAATATTGATGATCCGATTGTCAACATGCTACTTTTATAGCGGTTCTGTATTTCTGGTAGGTATTTACTGGAAACTTCGAGTATCGAAAGTTCGAGAAGCGGCGTTACAATCCACATGTACAGCAGATGCAGATTCGAATACTGGGCAGAGCCACTGTGTTGCCAGATTCTAAAAAATTTTCTCAATTCAGGGGAAAAACAAATTTGGAATTTCGTGTTCATTGAATTTTTCTGAAAAAAATCATAACTCAAAAATCTTACGTGTTAGGAAATTTTTACTATCATTTTCGCACTTAGGGACCAAAAATTATTAAAGAACTGCCTTTGGCATTATAGTTGTAAATTGGCTGTAAACTAGTGTTATCATTTAGCCAGAAGAGAATTTTTATCACAATAATTTCAGAAGTTTTGTAGACTTCTTCCAAACTTTCACCAGTGAAGATCAGCTAACACACTATATGACCATTAAAGAATTGTATAACAGATTGTCTACTTATAACAAAATTACTTTCAATGCAATGCAATTTCAGTTCAGTTACGATAATATCGAATTTATATATTGAGTATGGGTTTGGAAAAATGTTTTCTCTGCACAGATGTTTTTATTAATTTTCTCTTAAAATTCAAGTAAATTATTTTCATGACTGTCCTTAGTCCACAGAAAGTAGTGACAACTTCGAGGCTAGTTTTTTCACAATATCCATTTCTTTTTTACCTATGAGTATCAATCACCATGGAACTTCTCAAAATTGTTATAATGAAAAAATTGAAGGCTAGGCCACCAAAACGGAGTTTAACAGCGATGAAACGCTTCTTCGAAAGTGTAATAAAATTGACAGCCATGAAATTACCATCTATGTGCCATTAATCTCGAATCATACATCTTTTCAGATCTACGAAGAGACTTGAGAATTTCCTCTCTCTCTCTCTCTCTTTCGCTAGTACGGTACTAGCGAAAGAGAGAGCAGAAATTCTCAAGTCTCTTCCTACATTTGACAAGCTGTTCGTGGCCTAGTTATAGGGCATAAATGCTCCTACAGAAATTCACAGATTTATTTAGTATTATAATTATGACTAGACCCTTACTCCACTGAAACAACTCGAATGAATATGTAAATCAAATAAAACTCAAATACGTTGAACAGATATAAGAGAACGAAATGAAACACGATTTGTCACACTTCACTAATTCACACATCCTCACGAAAATAAGACAGCAATTCTTCAAATACCAACAATTCATATATGAAATTCAGAAATCTCAATATATTCATCGAAACTCATTGGTATAATAAGACATGTTTAATTCGTATCGAAAGATTATTCCAAATAAAAGATATTTCACTGAAATCGGAAAGGATATGTGAGGTACAGTTAATGTATCTATAGCAGCGGTGCCGGCCGGGTGCCGGCTCTGCGGTACTATGCAGAAGCACGATAGATTCAACAGTGAAAGTGAATAGTTCAGTCATTCACGTCATTCAATAATTGTACTTTCAAACAAATGTTCTCGTTGAAATGTATCGTTATTTAGGTAACTAAATTGATTCAATTTGAGAATTGATATTCGTTTATATATCAATGCATTAAGCTAAGAACATTTCAGAAAATAATTTTTGCGAATACTACTCGACCTAAACATAGGTTTCTAATATGAAAATATAGCATCTTTTAAGAGGAGCCTCATACGCCATCTACAAGCGAATCGACATATTCCGTACTGCTGTTATGTCCATTTACCATATCTCCTTTGTATATAGACTATATACAAAAATATCTCTCTTCAACAACGCTAAAGTTATGGAAAGAAGTGAACAGAATTCGCGTGTAGATGACGCATGCAGTTCTACTTATAAGTGGAAATTTCACATTATTAACTTATTTTACATTAGACGACTTAACTATATCAAAATGTCATTTGATTCATAATGGCAATGGAATAAAAACTGAGAGCACAACTGATAATTTTATAGTTAAATAATTTATAGTGATCACTACGATTATCTCATCATATAGTTTTAAAAAAAGTGTTGTAGCTCTCGCATAAGGTTCGTAAGTAGAAACTTGTGTGAGCTACAAATTGACGAGGTCTCACTTTTCAACGGGCTATTTCTAGCACACGTTGGACGATATGCAGTGAACATCGATCGTTTGGTAATCGAGACTGAACGGTTGACTTGAATGGGATTAAACCACTCACGCTAATCAACCGAATCAACGTCATCTACGTTTATGAACCGGCAAGAGGGTTTGTGGTCGAACGTCTCAACAGGCTTGGTTTCGAAGTCTTCCATGAAACGGTTTGAAAGGACTAGTGAAAGAGAGAACCCATGGGGGCGCCCCTTACTTGTTTGTGAAAGATACCTACCTTAGAAGAGGGAGTATTTGCTGGACATATGTGACTGATGACGTTGAGGGTGCCTTTGAAAATTTGGTGTTTTGTTTCGAGAATGTTCAGTGTATCTGATACGGGGATATTTGTGAAAACAGACACTACGTCGAAACTCACAAGGATATCAGTCTATTGGATATTGAGGTTTTTGAGGATTTCAATGATGTGCAATGAATTTCGTACATATGACTGTTCTGCAAGGGGTTGGAGAGTATTTGCAGGATGTTCAGCAAGGTTTTGATTTGGAGAACCGAAAGCACTGACAATAGGGCGAAGAGGAACATTGGGTTTGTGTATTTTTGGGAGACCATATATGCGGGGGGTGTGTGAGGATTCTTTTGAAGCATGAGAGCTTTCTCAGTTTCGGTAGGAAATTGGAGTTGTTGATAGGGATCTTGGTTTTCTTCTAAAAATAGGTAGTTGGGTTCCTATCGGTGGGTTGATATTCCGAGGAATCGAGTAGTGTACTCATTTTATCAACGTAGTCAGAAGTGTTGGGAATTACTGTGGCATTGTCTCTGTCTGCTGGCAGGATGTTCAGGTCTTGGTTGTTGTGGAGATTTTTCAGAGAATGTTTTTCCGCCGTTGTGATGATGGATTTGGGAAGTTTTGCCTCCCTGAGAGTGGCGATACTTTTTATGTGCCATATCAGCACACAAAAACAGGAACCCACAAGAAAAAACTATAATTTCTCCTGAAAACCAATACCCCAAAGCCATCCACATCTAATCCCCCAGTTCTAGTTCACAATCTCTCCGACACCCCACCGGACAAAAATGCTCACATTTTATTAAAAGGTTATAATTTATCTATAACTCCCACTTTAATTCCAACCGAATCACTTTACCTCAAACCCGACAAGATATCGCCACTACTCTCAGGAGGGCAACACTTCCAAATCCAACATCATACCGGACGAGAGACATTCTCTCAAAAGTCTTCACAATAACCCACAACGCACAATAACTGTGGCAACGCCACAGTGGGAAGTTTTCAAATTCTCCAGGAACTGCATCGATCGATTGTGGAAAAACTATCATTAGGAAAAATCTAAAAATTCAACAATATACTGAAGTCGATGGGGACAACTTGGCTAAAATATTTTCAAGATGGCGGTATTTCCGGTTATACCTGAAGTAGGTGTCAAATTCGTTATTCTGAATGGAACACCCTATATATTATTGCATTTTTAGATCCCTTATCAGGTTTTCCTTTTTTTAAATGTTTTACTATCAATAATTCAATATTATCCTTGGTTACGAAAAGGATATAAAGTTTTAACAACTTCTTGTTATTATTTGCGAGCACTTTCGATAGCTGGCAGTACTATCATCATAATGGCTCTATTGAATTTGAATGTTTGGTCTTCTTGTTCTTTCTTTTATTTGGTTAGATGCAGGTATTGGTTTGTACAGGTATGATTTCACTGCTTGCGTTCGAATATTCTGAAACTCGTTCAATAAGTTAGTATTAGTTGCTACTTTTACCTTGTAAAGTAGTACCTTGTACGGTTGGCTACTGATGTTGACTCCGTGCGTATGTGTTGTTTCCTGTTTTCGGCAAACAAGTGTTGTCCATTTTTCACTTGGCTGCACCGCGCTGATGAGGCCAATAGCCAGAAACACGTGTCCGCAGTTTGCCCCCCTTCTTTGGAGTGTTGGTTCCACGAATTTGGTTTTTCCAAACTTTTTCTCGATATAAATGAAATAATTAACTGATGAAATGTATTAATTTTCTGAGAAGCAAATTGTTCAACTTCATATTTTGTGGAGGAAATGTTTTTATTGTCAAGTCGCAGTCGTCCAAATATCAGTTATTCGATTAATTCAAGTGTAAGTAGATATCATAGTTATTAGGTACACGGAGAAAAAATTAAAGCAATTATCAATGAAGAAAATATGTAAAAGTAACTAAATCGAAGTAATAATATCGAATCGCTATTGCGATATTCTAAAAATTAATGATCAATAAAGTATACTCAATAAACCTTTTAGCAATTGTTTATGTAGAGATGTTGAAATATTTAGTATTTAGCACTGTATCTAGGATTATATTTCGATTTCTGTTGAATATTTTAATTTCTCTCCAATTTTCGAAATTCGTATTTTGGGTGTGTATATTTTTTTTAATTTGTAAATCGAAATAAAAAATTTATGAACCAAATTTGCCGCCCTTCAAAATTTGCCGACCTAGGCTCTAGCCTACTAGCCCGCTGGTAAAGCCGCCACTGAATTGTTGACATATACCATTGAATTTTAGAAAAACGGCTGTCAAATGTAATAAACTTATAAACCAAATAGAAGTATAGGTTTCTATAAATAAGGCTATAGTAAATATATAGAACCTACATTCAGAATGAATCGCGTCTGAATATAGAATTTTCATAGTAAAAATGATCACTATATAGCCCTAGAGAAACTATCGACACTCATAGAATAATTCTTAGAAAGCAACTTGCAACATAAAACTAATGTATAAACAATGTCGTGAATCTAAAATCTGTATAACTGACCAAAACGACTATTAAACAGTGAACTCCTGTGCAAGGTACATCGTCTTCTACAACTTACAAACAAATGAGTGAACGAGTTGTAGACAATTTGTTTCGGATACCTTATCCTAATCTAATCCGAGAGAGTGTTTTTTATTACACGTAGTACTACAACTCTGATTAGATAAATTCATTCACGTGGATGTGGCACCTTTTCTCGCTTTCATTATCACTACTCAGGTGTTGGTTTTATCAAATGATGATTTCAGACCGGCACAATAACCCGAAATAATCTGAGAAATTTTTGGAATATAACCCATTGGATATTAATATACGAAGAGAATTACTGAAAATGCATCGGACATTGCACTCAAGAAAGCGGCAAACCATAGACACGTGTTTCGGGCTTTTGGTCCATCATCAGATTGCTCCGTGCATTCGTATGTCTTTTGGCAACCAAGTGTTGTCTATCCTTACACTTGACTGCACCATACTGATGATGGGCCAAAAGCCCGAAACAAATGTATATGGTTTGCCGCTTTCTTGAGTGCAATGTCCGTATTTATATCAAAACACACGATAACCCTCATATTTACATGATTTCCTGGACCCGTATATCACGCAGGCAGCTATAGCTGCCTTTGTGGTAATTTTGATAGTTTTCTTGTGTGCACAAATTCTATTAACTGAAACCACAAATGTGTGGCTGGTTTCTGGTGATAGTACCGTGCATTTGAGTTTCTTTTGGCAACTAAGTATTGCCCATCCTTGCACTTGGTTGCACCATATTGATGATGGGCCAAAAGCCAGAAAAACGTGTTCATTTATATCTAAACTGAACGGTCTCATTACATGGATTAATTGAACGTAACTTAAGGCTTTATGATTGCAATGCTCATAATGCAGTAACAGCACACATACACTCGTGTCTAAGAAATACCTAATCCAAGATAATACGAGTCTAAATTAGATTTGTGAAAGGGTCCAATCAAAATTGACCATTGCATTGAAGTCGTTGGCTAGTCGAAAGATGGTGGAAAGAGGGGCCCTATCAATCGAGGTATATTGAACATAGTTAGAATTAGAGTTATACGAGGTGGTACATTAAATTTGGTCAAAGTTAACAGTTCAGTGTAATCTATTCTATTGTTGATAATTTTGTTGAGATAAACCAATATGCAAAGGGTAAACCTATTTTCTAACCATACAATTTTGAATTCACTTCGTGAATTATTTGTTCTTACTGAATTGTAATCTGTTCTAGTGTGAATTTTTCTAAAACATGTATTTTAGATATTTGTCTTCTACTTTTTCCTGACCACACTTTCGAAGCAAATTCTTCAGGAATTCATGGTGGAATTCCGTCTGTTCCTGTTGATTTCTTAAATTTGGTATTTTTTACAGCCTTATCGTAAACACAATTTATAATTTTATCAATGACACATAAGCTGGTAAATAAAACGTTATCATAGTCGAAATTCAAAACAGATAAGAAAAAGTTTCCAAATGCATCTGCTGTTTTATTGATTTCAACAAACGAGAATCATATAAATATCGTTCGACAGTTTTTATCTTGATTAAAGAGATAGCTGTGCAAAGCTATTTTCCGGGTTTTTTGGCAGGATCTGCAGGATTTTATGTCTGACGTTTCGTCTACTAATGCGTCTGTAACTGCGATCATTGCCTTTAATAAAGTCTACCGCAGAAGTAGACGAAACCTGCACACCACAGCCAAAAAACCAGGAAAATACTTTTGACACAGTTTATATATTGTTAACTGAAAAGTTTCAACTCTTTTATATTACACAAATGACTGAAATATTTGAATTGTCAGTTATCGAAGTTCAAATGGCATTGGTATAACCAATTTGCCAGTCTATTTCAACATGTGAAATTTCTATAATATTTCAATATTTTCGAGATGCATAATACACTCTTCCTTATTTCTGAAGATTAATATTTGGTTAGCCTCAATAAGTTGTTTTTCTTTTTTATCCTTATTTTCTTTCTCTCTTACTATTTTACTTATTTTCTTTAACTTTTTTTTTGTAATGTCTTGTTTATTAAACGAATTATCTGGGTATTTACATATATACAATTTGTTTTCTCTTCTTGTTTTCTTTTTTCCCCTTTTCCTTTTTTTATTCTTTTTTTTATTTTTTTGCCTTTTTGTTCTTTTTTCTATCCTTTTTTATTTTTTCCTTTCTTTATTTATTGTATTCACATCACACCATCCAAATGGATTTACATTCGTTTGGAACGTGACAGAACGCGATTTGTCTATAAACTAGATGGTAGTCATGAGTTTTATTTTACATAGCATATACAAACTCGCTCAAAAGTAAAACTATATTTCTAAATTTACTTTTTTGATTTATTCGAAGAGATTTTTGAAAATATTTGTATCGTTTCTATTGACTAGAAGTTCTTGAAAAACGTAATATGAAATATAATTGAAGTGGTGGCGAATTTCATGTAATTTATCCAAAACAGTAACGTAGAGGGTTACTTTTTAGTGAATTTCATTCATAAAAGCAAGGTTAGGTTGTTTGGTGCAGTAGCCACGTCGTTTCGGATGAACAATTGACGACTCTTTACCCGATTTTAAAACCATTTTAACTATAGAAAAATATATTATTAGCGAGTGAAACTTGCTGCATTTTAAAAAAAAAATTGCATTGATCAACTCAAGGTATCAAAAATTCTGCTATGTACAGATCTTCAGTATTCGTACCGCGCCAGTTATCAATAATAATTTCTTCTTGAACACTTTTCCTGTCCCATAATTGCTTTCCTACAAACCAAACGCAGACGTTCACTGGACTAAATTCTGACAATACCGATTCTGAGTACTTATGCTATGAAAACTTTTTATCACTTGTTACGTGCTGAACTAGTTTTGCATGTCTACTGGAACCTGTGACCAAGCAAGCGAGCAGATAAAATTCCTTCGGCCAATCTGCGACGTCGTTTCGAAGACGCTAATTACCTAACCACACGTCGTATAAGCAACCGCCTGTAACGGACTATTCCAAAAATAAAATAATAAAACTCACTCATCCAAAATAGCCAACCGAATTAATAGCCAAGAGAACTAAGATGGACACGGCCGTCACGAATAAAATCGAGGCGTTTCCCCCCCACCACCGGTTATAGCAGTGTCGCCCCCCCTTGCAGGGTGCCTTAAGTCGTCGCTGCTCAGGACACACTAAACTTCTGATCTCTCTCCAACTTTCCACAAGACTGTTCTGTGCTGTGTGCGTGTGTATGTAAAAGTTCATTCGTTACGTTCAGTTGATAGTGTTTGATAACACGGCGATATGACAACCAAACCAGATTATCAGCGAACATACGGTGAGTGATAAAATTTTATATATACATAGATTAACTTTGTTGCTTGTTTGCGTTCAAGTTCGATTGGCGATGCGCTTTTTTCACGGGCACCACGATTTTGCGTTGGGGCGATTTTTCTGTTTTTATTTTTCACAGGCTTGACACGTCTCGGGAGGTAACAATGACGTGCGCAATTGGCGGTTTACTTCAAAATATCGACGCTGTTTTTCAATTTTTCCCGCTACTGAAAAAATATTTTCAAGATTTTTTGGTGAATATCTATATATCAAAAGCTCCATAACGTCAGTCTTTCTTGTGTCCTGTCTACTCTCTATGAGTACCTAAAATCAGAAAAAAACTTGAGATTTAGATAATTGAGCAGATTAACACACATTTTATTTCATAAAAATCTGCTTTTCTGTCTTTCTGCATCTTTCACGTGACAAAAAACCTTTAAGTTCTATTAATTTTGAAATGGGTTGCAGCGAAATTTTACAAATTGAATATCTTGATCATAAAATAGCTAGAGATAGATCTTTAGCCGGATCTTTATCAATTTATGTATACCAAAATACATATTTAACATATAAAACAAAGTCGCAAAATCGTGTAAGTTGCAGTCAAGAACAGTTAGACCGATTTTCATAGTTCTTGGATTTGTTTCCGTCCGAAGTGGCAGAATAAATATGAAATAAAGTCGCAAACCTGTATAAACACCATTTATATCCCAGAAATGACTATTGAAACATTTGGAACAAGAAAAAATCAGAGACTCAAAGAATTGACGAAGTTCGATTTGTTAGGTTATGGCAGTTGTCATGATGCGCGCAGAGACAATTGAGGTTATGACATTTGTAATTATGCGCGAATGAATATTTGTTGTGTTTCAATAGAAGCAAAGTCAACCATATCCGTTTCGTTTTCGAATCTTTTACAACAAAGGCGTAATGAAATTAGACTGCGGAATATTGGGAATCAATCCAATGTAGATTAGGAAGAAATCACACTAGAGGAGCGCCGTGTTCAGTATTGCCAGGTGTACATTGGATATGTTTCTGCCTCCGAATGACAGTTCTGCTGTTTCTGAGTTAAAAACTACTGATTTACTAATTATAATAATTATTAAATGACTGTATATAATGAAAATCACTATGTATGTAGTATATATCCAGAAAATATATTATGTTTTTGTATCAATCTACTGATTTTCTGATACCAAATCTACTGCTAAGCATGAAAATGACTTAGCAACACTGGACGAGTTGATTTGTCCCGATTTTATGCTTCACAAACACAATTTTTAATAGTTAAAACAGCTCAATTCGTAACGTTTCACAACATTAATTAATTATAAGGTGGTACGAAGTTCTCCTGGTGAGCTACTATATATTTACAAAAGAAACATCATACTCATTCACGAAAACTTTTGAAGAATGGCAAATTTATGGTATTAACATTATCGTTTCTTGCTACTTATTGAAGTCCATCAAAATTACATTCAGTTTTTAAATGAAGAAGATAAATGATTTGTTTGAATTATGTAAACATGTACCACAAGATGATATTCCAAGTATGAATGGAGAGAAACGCACAAACAGGCATTCTGATCCCCATTTGTAGTGGTTTTGACATATGTTTATGACTTAATTCACATTATGTACTGAAAAACTGAAATAAATTTGATTTGTTTTCCAAAACAGTTGATGAACTCAGTCGTTATCTAGTTGAATGTTATTCAAGTACAAAATGAAAATGAGTGGTCCTAGCACCCTTCCTTGCGGTACTCCTGTATCGCTACTGATATCTGATAATAAAAATGTTTCAAAACGAACATGTTGTTTTCGATAATGTAAGTAATTTATCTATTCAAGTATTTTGTTGCCAATACTGAATCAAGATAATGTCGTAAGTGTTGTCGTAAGTAGGTAAAATTTTTCTATAAAACCATTTCAAAACCTCAGTTAGGATTCAAGATTTAACTCACTTTGAGGTTCATAAATTATTAATTGAATCGGAGACATACATGAATATTTAGGTCTAAATTCTGATTGATTGTTCGAAAGAATCCAATTTTCCAAACACAAATTATCAATTGTTCATTCACTCCATTCAAGTAGTTTTTCTAATGGTACATCGGTTTAATTGATGGAAATTGACTAGCTTCAATTTTATTTATTATGAATACTCTGACTTGTTACTTGAAGAAAATTAATAACTCTATCCATGATAATAATTATAGAATATTCACGATAAATTTTATTTAAAACGCGTTTCGCTACACTGTAGCTTCATCAGTTAATTGGTACGTCAAACTATTCTACAATATCTTCTATAACTATAACGGTAGCTAATAACAAAACAGGTAGATTTTAAATAACCAATTAGGTTCAATACAATAGTATGTACCAATATATTGTATTGTACCTAATTGTTTATTCAAAATCTGCCTGTTTTGTTGTTTAAGCTGTTGTTATATGAAATATATTGTAGAATATTATATACCAATATATTGTATTGTAACTTATCGTTTCTGAGTTACAATATGTTTTTCGGAAATGTACATTTTCGAAAAGTTGCTGTAACTTTTTTCCTGTCGAAAATTTCTTGTTTCTATGAAAACATTTCCAGAGCACTTTTTTTTACTTAGAATTCAGTGGTGTGAAAAACTACTTTTTTCAAATATTTATTGATGAAAAACAGTTTTTTTTCAATGAGACACCTTGTATATTCCTGCATATTTCAATACCGCTCAAAATTACTTTTCCAAAAATGTAGCATACTTGATGTTTTGCTAGAGTGGTGTTCGAAATGTCTACCAGTTTCTCCTACACACAGGCGACACCTTTTCTGAACGTTTTTTTGCCGAATTGATTAGTTCAGTAGGAGTGAGAGAAGCAAAACTTGGCATCACTACCGCTTTCAATTCGTATCTAGAATTGGTTGGCAATTCAAAAATAAGATCTTTCAACCTTCCCCAGCGGTAAAAGTCCATAGGCGTTAGGTCCGGTGACCTTTCCGGTCAACGGTGGGGTCCTTGGTTGGCTATCCAGTTATTACCAAAATTTGCACCTGAAAAATTGGTGACAATTGCAGTATTGAGAGGCGAAGCCCTGTCTTGTTAAAAATATATTTTTTGAGCTCCATTAGTGGCAATTCATCAAAAAGGGGTTCAATATTTTGCATTAAACTTCCTAAATACCTTTGAGATGTGAGACTGCCATTATGAATGAACTGGCCGATAATTCTACCCCAGAAAACACCTGCCCACACACTAAATCCATATCTTCCTTGACTTCTCTGCTCCAGCATTTTTAGGTTTACAGCCAATGGGACTTTTGTTGATATTAAACTATAAAGAATAACGACTTATGATAATGAAATAAGTAGGTAGTACTTAAAGAGTACTTACTCATTTCAATAAAACCTGCTATCTCCATACTAATGTAAGAAATGACACTATACGGCCAGTATAGGTCATGAAATTATGAGAATTGATAAATAACTCATTTTTCATGATGATCTCCTATAGGTACCACGTAGTAACGGCGACATCCATCAATTTATTGTCAGTATAGGCCTTGAATTTCAAATCTGCATTGACTGCCGAAATGTAGAATTTCGAAAAAACAAACGGATGGAAAATTTCCCATCATTCAACTGATTATTTTTCAGAATTTCTGCTGCATTGTCACCTAGACGATGTAGTATTTTTCAAATTCACACTGGTTTTGTAAAAACTATATTTATTGATTTTGTATGAATATTTGATCTAAAATAAACAAAAACTACGAAAAAATCACCCAAAAGATGTATATTCTGTTACAGAGTGAACATTTTCGAAATAAAGGGAAATACAACAAAAAATAATTGGATAGGAACAGACTTCTTTCCTCCACCGTTATTTGAAAATATCATTGTTATCACTAACGTTTCTTGAAATAAAACTATATGTCCATAAAAATGGATTGAAACGAGTCAATGAAAAATACAATAAACTTCTAGAAAATTCTTTTTCATTAGCTATTGTTCATAAATAAGTACCATTCATTTTTACAACTATTGATACTTTTTGGTTCAATAACCTTGAAATTATTAGACCACCCTGTATTTGTTATTGTCTAGAAGTTATTATTGTTTGATAATATACTTGTTTTGACAGGTACAGGGAGTAAGTCGATAAACAAAATTATGTTGATACCATCTGACATTCCCATAACAATAATGTAATGTTTGAGAAATGAAAATGTTTTGGAGGAAAACTATAACAGACGTTTGATAATTCGTAAGACTCTGAAAAAAGATTGTTGTGTCATTTACTGTCACCTAGTTATTTTTTTGTTCTTTTTATTGCAAAAAGGACAATCAATACAAAGAGTTCACTACAATTTTTAGCTTCGGCGATGAGGTCACAGTGTATATAACTTCAATAATATTCATTTGAAATGATAAAGGAAATGAGTTAAGAGGGAAAATTTGATCTGATGATATCTAGAAGCAATATTTCAGGAATTTTGTAATTTCTCAATCAAAACAATCAGCAATCAGATATACTGTATAAGAAATTTAATATCCAATATTGATATACATAAATAGGAACAGTGAAAAAATAGATGGCGTTTAATTGAGAAAAAAATCTATAGGTATTATTGACAATTTTGAAATTTCATATCGAGAACAATATTTGCTTAAGACAACATTGTAGCTTTGATGAATAAAAAATAATAGTAGTGCTTGAGAATTTTAAAATTTTGGTGAATGCGGCTCAAATACAAATTTGAAACTTATGCATGCATGAAGCCTTGAGATTGAAGTAACATATCGAAAATGATAGAAGTATATCTCAAAGTGATAAATTTGTTACCTTCTTTACCAGCCTAAAGCAGGGGGGGCACATCCTGCCGGGTGAGGTGTCACCGTGGTGGTAAAAGTCCTTCTATTCTTCTAAATGAAGGCCTCACGGTTTGTCAATCCGTGCTGAAAGGATATATGACTCCGACCCCACCTAGTGTCACTTACAGAACCTTCGAGTTACCGGGCGCATTTTCGTCGTAGAAAGTCCCGTAAATGCGGAACTCTGCGTAATGATGGATATCGCTAATCGTGGTACCCTCAATGGACCATGAAGTAACCAAAGAATCAGACCCTGATAGAAATATCGACTTCAACTGTTCTCCAATTATCGATCTTGTGAACAAACCTAACAGGCTAGGTGGAGCCGCAAGAAAAGCGATTTAGCGTGTTTTCAAGAGCGGGATATCTTATAAACCTGGTGGAGCAGCAAGAAAGCGATTTATCGTGTTTTCAAAAGCAGGATATTTTATGAAACTGCTTCGAATCAAGTTCTCAAGCAGCAGACGCAGAATCTATATCAGCAGAGGAAATAAACTACCCAACGTTCAAACAATGATTCATTCAAACCAGAGGCGAAAAAATCCTGGTATCGTCAGGTATAACCGATTTACAAGTGGCCTCCTATGGAAAGGTTGCGATCATCAAGTTGTGATTCTTGCACAAAGGAAATACGTTGAGAATATAAACCTATATTACGGAAGGAGTAATTTCCTAACCAAGCTTTGGCAAGCTCTTGATCCTCACTGTGAAGCTTCTTCAGAGCCTGAAATGTATTAAGTTTTGCATCATTTCGATACACAAAATCACAATATTATACATACATAAAGTTGATTACCAAAAAATATATTCAAAAAGGTGTAAAACATGATTTTTCAACTGAAAGACCCCGTTAATCTATTCTCCTCTACATTTCCCCAGTCCATATAGTTTAACAATATTTTTCTAGGTATAACACATTATCCTAATTTGAACATTTTTCATGAACATTTCGCTGTGTATGTTTGAAAACAAATAATTGGTGGAGGAACATTATCTATCAGGTACTCTTTTAGGTATATTCGAATCATTTTCTTTTCTATTCGTTAAAAGAAATACTTATATATCATGTATTTGGGATTTTACAAAAAATATAAATTTAATTTCGAGTATTTTTTTAAATTTTCCTTTCATTTACACATATACTTTGAGATTATGATGCTTATTAAGGGCGATGACATCTACCCCTTACAAAGCGCCATCTATGTGAACGACAGAGAACTCAATCTTCAAAAATCAAAGATCCTCAAGTCGTTCATTTGCCAAGCCAACTACGACATCAACCAGAGACAAAATTCATCTTCTGTCTTTTACTGCAAGGCAACTAGCTGAAAATCAGAGCCCAAAAACAACTCATTTATGATTCAACACCAGTCACAGCTGTTTTGACCTGCCATAGGTCAAATGCATTGCTGGACTCAACTCTCCTTGAAAGACAAACCTGAGTAAGGTCAATGACTACTTTCCTAACGAAGACGCCATCTGTGAGTTCGCTTTGGGAGCCTCGCCCATCTTTCATATTGTGTTCTCTGTCGATCCCATAGATGGCGTCTTCGCAGGGGGATATGTCGCCGACACTTGAGACCAGCAATGCATTTGTGGTAGTACCACAGATGATACCTATGGTGGGTCGAACTAGAGCCCAATCAACATATAGGGTCTGGTTTTTAGCATCATCAGCATCAATACGAATCAAATATGTAACTTACCAGTACAATAGAATCTTCAATATCATTTCTAAAGTAACATAGCTTCGCAGTGATTTAAGAAACAGTGAAACTGGAAAGAAATAATGCTGGTTCCTTTGTTGGGTTGACACCTGAAAAAAAGGTAATTTGTATGACTATACATTATTTATTTTGAAGGAAAGGAAAAGGGGCACTTATGGGACTGAATTGTAAAATAATGTGTGAATGATAAATTGAGTGAGATTTCAACTGAGATAGATATGTGAGTACCTACTACAAATGGAAAATTTATTGAATCAACAATATATCAAGTAACTACAGTCTACAACAAAATTTTAACATAAATTTCATTAATTTTGGGACATCGGTAATATTTTATTCGTTTCTTTCTTATTCTTATAGTTATATTCTCATGTTTTTCATGCATGGTAGTCATCAGGATGTGTATGAAATCTTGACAACAGACTCACTGAAGCATAAAACAATAATGAAATGAAAATCACATCTACATAAACTGACAAGCAACTCTATATACAGGGTGTTTCAAATTCGATCCTCACCATTGAGATCTCTATGAGAGATACGAAGATGGTTGAATGGGGCAAAGTTCTGAAATTCCGAGTATATCCGGAGATATCTGGAAAAAACAGAAATTTTGGAAAATGGTTTTTATTTTTTTCTGGCTTTATTTTTCGAAGGATTCGAAAAT
>WOGR01001685.1:0-19234 GCA_015342045.1 Leptinotarsa lineolata | reverse complement strand
ACCAGCGAACTCTACGTTCTGTCGGAATTGGATTCCGATCATAATCCAGTAATCCTGGTACTGGGCGATGATCTTCCTTCTCCTGATTATCGCATGAAATCTTCGACTGATTGGGATGCCTTCGCAGCCCAGCTTGAAGAGATACGTGCCCCTCCTGAGGTACTCCGACCTCCCGACGAACTCGACGCGGCAGTGGAGCACCTCGAGTCTTCCGTGAATGATGCGTTTCGACTGGCAAGCGCGGGTAAAGTACCTCGGCCTACTTATAGATCGCAGGCTCACCTGGACCCCGCATTTCGAATCAGTGAAGTCAAAAATCGCGGTACGGATCAGAAACCTGTACCCCTTGATTAACAGAAAATGTAAGTTGAATCTTAAAAACAAGAGCCCTATCTACAACACGATGTTCAAGCCTGTCATCATGTACGCTTCAAGCGTCTGGGAACAAGCGGCTTCATCAAACCTCTCCATTTTGGAGAAGATGCAACACAAACTAATTAGGATGATAGTGAATGCTCCTTGGTTCGTGCGGAACGAAGTCATCCACACATTTGCAGCTGCCTTCCATTCAGCAGTCCATTCAGTTGAGAAATCAGAGTTTTCGAAGGTACGGAAACTCATGATAATCCTTTAGTTAGGGAAGCTATAGATTATACTGTAGACGACCCCTCCCGATATACAAGGCCCAGACACTGTCGACTGAGGCCCTCATATCATCCGTTAACGGGTGAACAGTTTCTTCATCCAACTCACCTCAGCCAGGGGTTACACCGTGAAGGGCGGCACGGATGTCTGTTATTTGCTACACAGATGACAATCTGTGTAGCAAATAACTGATGAGGTTGAATATTGTAACCACCGAATCCGTTATTTGTATCGTTTAAGACTTTTCCTAATCCCGCTGAAAGATTAGATTTTGGCGGTAAATAAAATTGAGTTGAATTCTATAAATGTAGATTTTCAGGGCAGGGAAATAATACTTCAAACTAAACAAGACTTATCTTTATTAAATGATCAAATAAATAATGTGACACATTGGGAAGAGATTTTTTTTCAATCGTGTATATTCAATAAAGAACAGAAATATGAAAATATCCAGTACAATTGAAATGTAGAATCATTGTAAAATCCTAATTAAAAAACCCATAAGGTTGTCGACAGAAGAGGTAAATACAAATTCAGTAACGCAAGGCGATCACAGATAAACAACTGTCAAATGTAACATGCATAACTTTAGAAATTTCCATCTTAAATTGCACATTTCGATTGATATGAATTATATCAACGCATTTTATAATATGTATATAATGTATATTCAATTATTCAAAAACATTCAGCTAACTCTAAATGTACTGGAAATACACTAAACCAAAGGCATCCCTCCTCTATCTGCTTTCTAGCGATAAGTGATAAGTTCAGCGAAAATGATACGTTCCTCAATTTTTCAAGTGGAAAGAAAAATAAAACTTCCAGCCTTGGCAGACCATTTTGCACTACGAAGTTACGTAGGTTCAAACTATAATTGAAGGATTTATCAAACTTCAAATGGAGTTTGAGGATCATACATATATCTCACTTTCAAGAGTCTTTTTAATAAATTATAATCATCAGTGTCACTATTTTTTGGGTTTGAAGGCAGTGGATTTTTGGAATTTCTTCCTGACGTTTCGTTGGAGATTGTGCTAGTTTCTTCAAAGGTTTATACATCCTGATGACTGGATATTGCGGCTGCCTAACGCGTAGTACAGTTTACTAAGCATTTCAGGTAGTTAGGTAGATGATTATACATCTTGAGGCATTATACAATGCAGAATTTTTAGTTAAAGTGGGGTTAGGTATTATAGGAAGAGGTCAATTTAGGGTCTGACGTGTGGTATAATGAGAGACATATAACTCAGGATTGTAACTTCTGAAGAACTAGCCACTCGCGTCAGCGAAACGTCAGGAAGAAATTCCAAAAATCCATTCTGTCAATTTATAATCATGTTTTGCAGTTTTGATGTCACAAAAGAAAAATAATCAGGTTACTGATTAAATACAGACTTTCATCTTTCCTGCTGATATGCATTTAGCTAAGATCAATATCAAGACTGGATACAGCATGAAAGGCTCAAAATACTTGCTTAATGCTACAAAATACAAGAATAATAACTACCATGAATGAAATAAATCAAGGAAACTACAGTAGGAGAAAAGTTTTCTGATCTCTAATATAATGCCATTTGGATTTTTCTTCATACACATACATGAATAGTGTTTTATCTGAATGTTATCTTTCATAATTTATGTCATCCGATATGAGATTTTGGCTCCCGATGACATTTTTGGATCTGACTCTTATTTTCTAAAACTCGAATAATTTTTGAAGGGGACATTGAAAAATACCGAAGATTCAAAACCTAGAACAATTCCTGTAACTGTTTTTTGGTCAATATATATCGCGAAAAATCCCAGGTTCATATTATCAGTTTAGTAATAAATATATTGTACATAACATTTCAATTCATTTTGGCCCCTCCGTGGATTGCCATAAAAGTTTCATTTAAAAATATTTTCATGGTTTGTGCGGAATTAAAATGTAATGTAGAGTCGAAATCTCACACACAAACACACACGGTAGTGCCTGAAAATCTATATGGCATTTTTGTTGAGGGATGGATATTGACGGAAAACTGAAGTAGGTTTCCAAAACAAAAAAAAAACAACACTTACATGTCTCGACGTTAAGATTTTTCATTTCGCAGAAAGAATTTTAGAGATACATATTTATATAAAGGCAGATTTCCGTTTGTGGAGTTCCAGTACCAATATTAATATTAAAAAAGCCACTCAAAGTGGCCCAGTGATAGTACTAAAGTAAAAAGTCTAACATCCCAATACTTCAGTGCATTATCATATATTTATATAATTATAATAATAATCATAATAAGTTAGGAAGTATGAAGGCATATAGATAGTTTTATATTTATACAATTTCAAAAGTTTATTTTCAAAAGATGTATCGCCACCTGATATTATGGCATGCCTGTTCTCTTCAATTATATCAACGCCATTTTATATGATAATATCAAGTTCAATACAAAAAGCTATTCAAAATTAAGGATAGCTATCACAAATAATCGCTTATTATTGCTTGGAGAGCCCAAGCTTGGAGAATGATCAACATTTACAATTGGTATTTCAGCAACAAATGATAGAAAAGTTTCAATTTCGATATGGAGAATATCGAAACCTCAACCGAACCGGTAAACAATGATTTCAGTCGGAACACAACTAGACGCCGTGTCGATACATATCCAAAATTAAAAGTATATTTAGAATATGTCATCTAACCACTCGTTTTCCCCATACAATGTGTCTGAGGATGAACAATTTTTTTGAAATGCCGCTAATCACTTTAATCATTCAAGGGCAACTCGAAGCCTCAACCTTTTTTTAATTCTTGTAATGGAAAAATTTCGACTCCCTCACTATCTATAATTTTAAAGCAAACAGTTTTTCAAGTATGATAATTCTGATGTGTTTTATATTACATGTATTTGAGAATTATTACATCAATTTTGTATTTAAAAATTCGACAAAACTGTATTGCATTTAGATGAAAAGAACCTAGCTAGGAACAATCTTTATTCAACTATCTGAACCATTACAAAAAAGCTATCTTTAACGAATTTTCACAAAATAGACCTTCACACTTTTCACATCACGAAGTAACACCCAATTTTTTCCGTTTCGAAGAAAAATCGAAGTTTCAAAAATGACTGGACGATTGAGACTTACCCCTCTTTCGAACCACGTTCTAAAATGTTATGGCTTTTGTAAAGCAGAAAAGTGCATGAATGAATATATGATATAACTATTCAATTTGTACTACTCAATCAAACATCTCTTTAACAACGTTCCAAATATGAACTATTCGTTTCGTAATATGAAATGCTTCTTAATTTCGGATCTAACCATCAAATCGACACAGAAACAAGTTGGCAGTTGGCAATGTCGCACGCATAGTCATAACATGAATCAAAAAGAAGAAGAAAATTATAATTATAGGTGTTTTCTGGCGTTTAATCGTATTCGAGCATGTTTTCAAAAACGATTCGTAGTTACGACATCAATAATAAGATTCGCCATAATGGAATGATTCAATTTGTGTCGGGTGTCAAATTCAATAACAAAAACAAACTTTTCAATTTTGTCTAACCTCAATTAGTATCGGATTTGTGCAATTTATAATTTTCCAGCTTTATTTTGTACATCTCTCCAACGTATTCGATAGAAAATTTTTAGCACTTCATAAAGTATAACGGTCAAAATAAAGCAGAAACTGACAACTGACGTAACGTAACATCAGTTCCGTTTCAAAACCAACCTCACGCTAGTTTTGAATCATCATGAATACGTTTCAAATCATAGTTGATGTTACGTCATCGTTTCAACGCCAGAATGAATGTATTTGAATCACAGACGAATACGCCTTATGCAATATGAATAAGTTTTACCTTTGGTCTACTGCGCCCTGCGCCGTAATGGAAGCAAATACCATAAAAAAAGAGAGAAGAAGAAGAAATTTTACCATGCTGTTCGTTGTTCCTATGAAAGTTCATATGAAATGTTGATGACCTCACGACCATAGTTTTTACTCGATTCTGAAAGAACCACTAAGAAATAATTGGAAAAAATATAAAACGGGGTACCATTATACATGTAGTTTTTACTCATATTTATCCCAAATATCTGTATGAAGGTCAATCATTTGTATTGAAAGTGAAAGCACTTATTTATATAGAATACTCACTGAAAACTAAATAGAATATGTCAGTTTTCTTACTCATTATCCATGATTCTGTCAATGAATTTAACGGAATCACGTCATTGTAGTAATTCAGAATATTTCTATGAAATTGATGTTTTTCAATGATAAAGGGATTAAAAATCCTCTTAAAACAAATATGAATCCTTTTTTAACTAAATATTTATTGAGTAAGTGATAAAGAAAAATGGCTGATCATCATATTTTCATCATCTTATAACTTATTGAATCAGGTTCGATCAGTTCGATGTAAAAGCTGTCTTGAGCCCCTAGAGGGCGCTGGTATTCAAGATTGTTTTACCAATACGTCGCGAAAACCCCCACCAAACTTGAACCGTCTCTGTTCCGAATCACCTTATCAATGATTGTTTTTGCCAAAGACTTCATCCTGAGACACATCATACGAAATTGATAGTCCCTAGTTTTAGAAGAAAGTGTCATTTATTGCTTAGTCACACCACAATCTGGTCACACCGTCAGAAGAGCTATAGATATGCTACAACATTAAACAAATATTAAGACAAAGTGTGTAATAGATACAAATAATATAAAGCTACAACTGCGCACATTATATACAAGAGGTAGTGAATCAAATATGAGAACAAGTCCATGATGATGATGATAGATGTAGTAGTTAGCCTAACACATCTAAATATAGTTTTAAAACAAGATAAAAATATGCCCCAAACTCTAATACATTCTCTACACGTCTCGTATAGTGTTGGCAACCTGATCAAAATCTTGGTTCTTGCCTTGTCGCTTCTAGTGGCTTGATTTTCATTACTATAGATGCAGATGCTTTGGAAGATCGAGAGATGTTGGTTTTTGTAAAGACAATTGCAGAACTGAAAAAAATACTAAAAACTAACCTAAAAACATTGATTATTTTCTGATGATTTATTCGCAGAATAATTTGACAGTCTGGCAGATAGTACCATGGAGTTATCGAACTCAGCAAACGATTACTGAATTTTTTGCCAGATAATTTTATAGATGGTGCGGGTTCTAAGTTCCAGTATACACACCAACATTTCGGTATTACTCTTTTCAAGAAAACTGAGAGATAATCATGCGGAAGGTTAATAAAAAGATTCCTTATATATTCGACCCCGTGATACGAATTGTTGATACATATATGGACCACACAGCAATGAAATAATCGACTTTCGAATTTGGAGTGAAAAATTGGAGGTGCTTTCGAGAAACTAGGAAATAAAGGCTTTGATACACAATCATTATGATGTAATTTGATGTATTTAAGAATAGGTTAGATAAGGCACCGTATAGAAGTTGTTTACTTCTATATAGAAGTAAACACAAGTAAATTCACTCTCCGCCATATTTGGGTTAAGATCTCCATCTCTTATTTTAAGCTGAGCCGATGTATCTAAGGCATGAGAGCAAGTGAGCCAAAAATAGTTCTAGCCTGCACCCTCCTACCGCACTACACGCTGCCACAACCCGGCAAAAAATGAAATCTTGACACGATACATCAAAGACGCCGACCAGGAGTAAACATACTTATTTACTTCTATACGGTGAATAAGGTTATGTTAGGTGAGGATAGGTTAGGTAAATTCTGATGAACCGTCAATAAAAATATCTTTAAGGACATGGAGATGTTCCATACTGTAGTTGAAGAAAATTTAGACTTGGGGTAGTAATGATTAATTCAACTACTAGATGACAGTTATGAAAATTCGGCTTTCTAAATTTTGTAATATAAAGAAAATAGGGACTAACATATTTAGAATTCGATGGAATTCTCAAAACTTCTTATGGATAATGCACAAGTGGAAATTCAAACATTCTGAAAGATCATCTTCTATGAACATGTTTGCAAATTCCATATTCGAACTTTTTAGGAATTTATTTAAGGGTTTGCAATTTTTTCATGAATATTCCCAGCAAGCACAAACATATCTGGGATGTTATGTGATGTTCCGAAATTGTTAACAATGTGATGTTCCACTATAACATAATATATACCTCCCAGAGAGATCTCCTCCGGAGGTCGAAAGTTCTGTTTATGTTTTACTGTAACATCCTCGTGAGATGTTCTAGTAATGTCCTCAAGAGATTAATTAAAAACTTTACATAATTTTAATTTATTTTTCAATCTCCGTTTCATCTATATATGTGTCTGTGCCGGGCTACAAGTGATAGTTTCAACGTCAACACTCCAAATATGGAATACAGATCAATGAAGCACTTATATATGATGACATCGTTGCTACCGACACATATATTTTAGGTTGGCCGCGACCCGCGACCATGAGTCATGATATAACCAAACATTCATATATTGTTTACAGTGTTTACATGTTTATGTTCACTCGTTCATATTTCTACTAATTTGGAAAAAAGCCTATTTTCATTTTACACCCAAAATTTTTGTTTTGTTTTTTATCACAATCTGATAAAAATTAGATGTAACTCATGTAATATTCACAGAATGGATATATTTTGTATTCTTTCGTTTTTATTGGTGAAAGCAATCCATTAAAAATTTTCTGTTGAATTTATATGAACTCATCTTTATAATCCACCATTGCTGGGGTAGTTTGCAATTTTTTATATCCATATATGACATGTACTTTGAATTAAAATAATCATTAACATTGAACCGAGTGGACCTACAATTGGAAAATAAATTGAAATTTTTTCTTCAACTATATGTCTGCTTTGTTTAATGTCAATGGAGATTTAATTCAGATTACACTCCTATTACCAAACCTACTTTGTGGCTGTTCAAGGGTGTTTGAAATAACTTTCGTAAGATTCAAATGCAACTTCGTAAGTGCTCCAAAAGAACTTGCATAGACCTCTTTATTACAGCCTTCTAACATACCACATAAAACATAAGATTCTTTTGGGTATGTGAAAAGTATTACAAGAAAACGTTTAAAGAATGTCAATTGTGATGTCTCAGCGATGTCCTAAAAAACTCCGCCTGTGGCGGACATTGGCTGTTATATAGATGTTATATCAATGTGCAAACAAAACATCGTAGTGGAGGTTCTATGTCTCAATATCTCTCACTTTTAACATCACGGGAATGTTTTGGTGCTCGCTGGGTGATTATTTTGGTAGCTATAGCTTAGCAAATAGAATAAAGAAAGTACAAATTTCTACTGGTTTTCGCCAAATTTTTCACCCCCAATTTGGAATTCGATGATTTTGCGGCTGTGGACAAGAATATAACAATATATTTGTAAGCAATCTGATAACCTTCTGTTGAAAACTTGTATATTTCAATCGATATGTCATAAACTATCTAGGTTGCTAGTTTTAAAAACTGGCTGCCCCTTTTGAGCAGACGAAAAGTTACCAAGATATAACAGACGAAAAGTTACCAAGATATAATACAAAGTGTATAAGTAATCGTGCAAAATTTTTAATAAGCTCTTCTTTTCTTACGTAGGCCAAGAGTATATTCAGAATATTCAGATGTTACCCACACAGTACTGAATATTCAGAGCATGTCTAAATCGGATATTGAATAGATGTCCATAATATATCCCTCAGCAGACTTGGAATGGATAGAATTTGTATGTTCTATGGACATTCATGAAATATAAAAAAATTTAAATGTAAATTGGACGTCAATCATACCTACAGCTGTGTTGTTTGGGAGGCTGGCAGGTCCCAGACATTTTTTGCAGGACCAAACAACATTTATTCTTTCTATCCAATACTATATTTCACCACTTACGACCATTTTTCTGGAAACTCATCAATTGGGTTTTCTTCAATAACGTTTTGCCAACACTATTTTCGATAGATTGATTTTGAAGTTTAGAAGACTCTTAAGCGTAAATATCAGTCATGTAACGTAACAAATGAAAAAATGATTGCACATTCAAATCGTTTACTATAAAGTTATTGGAGGAATTCAAGCGAGATTGTTATAGCTTTGTATAAAAGTTGTGGGACGCCATATGAATTTTTTTTTTGATATTCCGATAGGTGCTTGAGATATTACCTAATAATTAACTATATATGTATGTATATAATATATTATAGAGTAAATTTACAGAATTGAATAATATTAGATATATATAAACTCCAGCATACAGCAGAATCATTCACACAATCTCCTAGTAAGCGCAAAAGGCCCTCCTCTCGAATGTTGCTAACAATTTTTCTCTAATGGCCTATAGATGTGCTGGAGATTCATAGTTTCTAATGTAATTCAAGGGTGACTTCAACACTGAACTGGTTAACATATATTTGTACATTTTATATACACACCATTTTCAAGGGGGCGTCTCTCGCCTACAAGGAGCTCAGTTAATATTAACCATTTAATATTATAACACAATTTGTACAATGAAAAAAATAAAAATAAGTACAACTCGTAGCAAGATGTGTTTTTGTCTTGATATTGAATTGAAGGAGCTTTTCCAGATTTGCGCCCTATCGAACTTTGAATCGTACCAGATTTGAGTTTTTCACCAAAAGCATGAAACTGAAATTGAAACCAAAAAATTTTCGAAATACAAACTCAGATATTAGGGATTCTGGCCTTTTGAGTTGTTCTTCAAATGATCATATGAGCAAAAACGATAATTTTTAATCCCACAGAATTTTTTTAGTATTCAATAAATCACTCATTTTACAATAATGCACATAAATACTTTTTTATTAGTAAATACGAAAAACGTTCAATATCATCTTACTCTGATGATTTATATTTGAATAGATATCTTCTGCCGTTTAAATTTAAAACATCGACAGATTTTCGAAGAAGTATCTTGAATCAACTTTTATCATGCAAACGTTCTCTTTGGTTGTACATTCGACCTTTTCTAGGAAGTCATTTGATAAGTCACCGTTCAAAATCCCTGAAATTTCGCAGAACATTCAAACAACAGCGTTTTGCCGCCAATTTATGACGTAATAAGTACTGTACGGAGTTGCCAGTTTAACGATTTCACGAAACTTTGAAGAAAATGTTAATCGTTTACCATCTTTTGAATAAAAATGAATTGATTTGACCCATTCATTGAATTTACACGTTATTATATGTATAATGGACAACCATATAAGTTCTTCTCTTGAACAATGATCGATCAAACATCAAGACATATTATTGAAATTTTTCAACCATGAGACAGTAATTGAAATACAGGAGATTCTAAACTTTTTGTTGAATTTTGAGTGTGAATATGCAATCTAGAAATTAGAAGATACAAAACACCCTTGAAGACTTTTGGTTCTCTTCTTCAAGAAAGTTGTTATAATGTAAAACATTTGAAGCGTTCTAACACGACACTTTTTCTTTTGCTTCAACGAAAGTTTTGTTGGTGAGTATTTTTTTAGGGATTCCTCACAACAAAAGAATGTACATACAATAACTGATAGTGTAATCAATATTATTTGTAACATAACACTGTTCTTTGTAGATATTGGCATTCTGGTAATCTAGCGTTTAAAGACAATTTGTTGGGTCAAAACATCCTAAACTTACATCTATAGCACATGCAAGACTTTTTCTTTAACAACGGTGTACGAATGAGCCAATTTTTTTATTATTGACGTAAAAGTTGAACCAGTCATTATCCTGCTGCTTAGTCCAAACAACAGTGGCTGTGATTGTTATATTATCGAACTAATATTTTTGAATAGAAAAAGTTCATCTTAGAGGTTCAACTGTTTATGTAGCAGTTTTATTATGCAGTAAAAAACAAATCAAGAACAGTTCCTGTTTAATCCAACAAACTGATCACACTAGTAAACCATATCTGTATTTCGAAAATAAAAAGACTAATTCAACTTCATTTTCATAACTTCACAACAAAAATTCCTCATCCTTCCCCCGATCGGATAAAGGTCGGCGAAATCTAGAAAATCCCCCAATCGAATACTTCGTTAAACATTAATAGAGAGAAAAATGTACTTATTCCGCACAATCGGCAATTGAATATGTATAGCAATATCTTTTCTTTATCCTTATAACTTTTTTTATTTAAAACACACATAGTGATGGCGATGACGGTGATGGAAACAACGCATATGAAGATGAGGATGACGAAACAGTGGCGACTGGTGTGTATGGCACGCTCATTATCACTCCACACGTGCGAATTGCTCATGCCCTGCACGCTGTTTCACACTGCTGGCTTCAGTGGTTTGTTCAAGGTCGTTGCGCTATTAGGTTTGAGGTTCGAGATTTGAAGGGAAAGGGAGAGGGATATTATTTTCATAAAATTGGCTACCTGTCTCTAGAAATAAAAGGGGAGTTTTGAAAACGGACTTCAACGTAAGAGTTTGCAATGACAACTTGGGGAAATCCTGCTATCTCAAATACATATCGAAAATCTGAAAATTGTTCATTAATTCAGAGGAATCCCACACATTTTCAAAGAAGTATTTTGAATCAACTTTGAACCTGCTAACAATTTCTTTGGTAGCATATTCCACCAACAGAGGATGCGAGAAAACAATCGCTGCAGTATGCTTGAGATGCGCCTATAATCGAAGTACAATAAAGATATGATATTTGTATAAGTTTTTCAGCAAAGTAATATGATGAATCGCCATTCAAAAACCTTGAAATTTCGTGAGACATTCAAAAAACAGCGTTTGCCGCCATTTATGACGTAATAAGTACTCCAATCGTAATATTCCTGAGTTTCCAGTTCAACGATTTCACGGAACTTAAAAGAAAATGTAACTGTTTGTTTCCTTCTTTCAAATAAAACAAATAGGCTTGACTTATTTACTGAAATTGAAAATTATATGTATATTGAACAACTTTTGTTGATTGAAGTCTTCAACAACGATGATATGACTGAATGTCCACTTTTTTTTAAATTGCTTAGCGACAAATGAATATAAAAACTTTCCTAACCGTTATTTGATGCATTTGTGAACTATATATTTGAATGAAGGTTTTCAAATGTTATTTTGTCCGTTTGTATTGGAATATTTATCCCAAGTGTTGATTCGGTTGATGATCATGAAAAATGACAAATTTAGTTAGTAAGTTCATTTGTCAATTCATGAGCAAGTGAGTCAACTTTTTCGAATTCTCAGAGCTGGTGAAGAATGGTTATATTCAAGTAGAGTTGGCCATAACCGGACAATGTTGCCAGGTTTGCCGTTTTTTTTCGAGTCTTCAGAAATAATAGGTGCTCTCTCGAGGATGTCTTGTTCTTGTGACATCAGATTCCTAACGTTTTCAAAAAGGACTTTTTTTGGGAACTTATTTCAGGGAAAATAATTCTACCACTTTCCTGGAGATGGTGACACTTTTTCATAAATTAGTGATTTCGCTCGTTTTCCGAAAAAAAAAATTCTTAAAACTTTTTAAATTTCGACATAAATGTCGCAATCTAAAAGTTTTCCAGATTGTATAGTGCTCAAATATTGTTATTCGACTCAAATCACGAGGACAGATTAAATAAAATGAGACATACATCAGAAGAATTCTCAATACGCCGATTTTATAAAAACATCACCGTCATTCCTCTCACCTCGAACATCCCACCTGATGGCGTTCCGAGCTATGCAACAGTATTACTCACACTACCTACTCTACTGGTTACAACCGATAAATACAATGACAGAAACACGTAATCAATGATTTGGTCCGAGTGACCAGCAATAACCATCGATCCAGTAGATATGGAATGTAGTCGGACGCTTTTTCCGGCATCCCGAAGCGATACAAGAATAATAATAATAATCAATAACAGTAATATAGCAGTCAGTGTGCAAGAGCGAGGCACGAACACAGCGTAAAGGACAGAGAGAAGGGAAGCAGACCAGCTACTTGTTCCAGCGGTTCCGAAGAACGAGCCCGTCGTCCCAATGATAGGATGTAATTATAACCTAATAAAGATGTAAAATGTTGTCGTCGAGGTGGTGGACGCCACTGCATACGAATCGCTGATCCATCACAGGTAATTCTAAAAAGGAATCCACGTTCAGCAACGTCACGTTCGGTGCGACAAAAGATCATCAGAAATATGTATCAATTACATTCAGACTCTCAAAGAGGGTCTCAAGAGAACTCCCACCTGCAGATGGCTGATGTGATGTCCTAGTTGAGTTTAGCTCACGAATGTGCATTGGACTGAGTGTGATTGTGGTCCTGTGCCTTCTCGTCGGTTGACGGCGATGGAGGGGCATCCTTCCTGGGAGGCATGCGTTCGTTTATTGCGTCCAGACCCTTAGCCTCTGCGAAACTTGTGATTTTGTGGTTAGGAGAGAACCCTTGCAGTGCTGCGAAAGAAAAATAAGATTCATATTTATATATCGAAAAAATTGGCGTGCAATACACCTTTTCATTTGAAATGTGTATTCAATAACCTCTTGGATTATTAGCAATGAACCATTGACATTTCACATGAGCCATTGAAACCGCTATAGTTTATGTAGAAAGTATATTCCTGCTAGGAATCCGATAACACCTCCAAAGTTCCAATGCTTTCCTAGAACCAAATTCAAAGTTTGGACGTTGCACAATGATATGTTTGACTGAAATTTGTACCAAAAAACTGAACACATTTTTTTCCTCCCCTACAACATAAATTAATGGGTATGCCGAGTATGTACCACCATGTAGAGCTATAATTATCTGGTGCTTTCTTTGTAAAACTATTCTGTTCTGTGGTAATAGAGAATGAGAATGTCGGCTTTTTGAGACTTGAGAGATTACTGTGTGGTAAACCCTCTTGCTGTTGCAGGTGTTACTTCATTCATAGCCTCACATGCGGTTCTGTCAACCCTGTAATTTGCCATGGTGCCAATATGCGAAGGAACTCACATGAATTCCAAAACATTAGAGACTTCGTTGATTGAGAAGATGTTACTTCAGATGGTCCTTTATGGCGAAATATTTGTGTAAGTTCCAGCCCAAAATCCCATGTCATGTCTTATGGCGCTTCATTCTGGCGATTTTACGACCTCGTGGAACACCCAACTCAAGGTAGGTGTGACGTTATTGTCCCCATGCCTCCACTTTTGCCGTTATCCAGTCAACTAATCAGAAGTTACCCCGCGTATAGCAGGAAATTCAAATCAGTAGATGAACAAGGCGGGTACAAAAACACTTTAAGGTCGCGTGTGTTTGGCAAGTGTTTCAGAGAGAGACTTCAATTTGTCTCGGCTAGAGATGACCACGTGACTGGTACGTGACAAGGGGGGCTCAGGAGTGAAGGCCCGAGGGGTGAGGTGCCAAGAGGGGGTCATGCTCGGTTAATCTCTCCGTTATTCATTCTATCCTTCTCTGCATCGATTAGGTCACACGTTTCTCTCTTCCACTCGCTGAAGTTTCTCCGAAACATTTACCAACGACGCGCGACCTTGAAGTGTTTTCGTACCGGCCTTGGTCATCTACTGATTTGAATTTTCCGCTAAACGGGCGTTAACTTCTGATTAGTCGACTAAATAACGGCAAAAGTGAAGGAGTGGGGACGATAACGTCACACCTACCTGAGTTGGGTGTTTCACAAGGTTCCGATCGGAAGTCGCAAAGTCTAAAAGTTACCGAACATGTTTTTTTGTAAAACCAGCCATCTTGTGGTTCAAAAGTTGTGTGGGATGATATTTTTATCAATGGTTTTTCCAAACACCGAATTATTAATGATGAAGTGGAATAATGAGGACAAAATTATTATCAAACTTACCATTTTTGAGACTCGTTTTTCCTCCAGATAGCGCTCCCAAAGGTAGAGCACCAGTCGGCGTGAGACCTTTGAGTTGCAGAACAGATTCGCTTTCCTCCCTGAAAAACATGGTAGAATTCATATCAAAATGTTTCAATGACGAAAGTTATTGATTAACATGCAGACGCAAGAGCAATTTAAATGACTTCAAATTATAATTTACCTCAATACAGAGAATACTCTTGCCATTTTTCCGATGGCTCTGATCTTATTTCGTATTACTTCCTTCCGAAGATTTGCTGCTGTACCTAAAACAAAAAAGAAAAATCGATAATGAATAGGTCCAAACAATATACTGAGAGACATCTAAAGTCTAGTTGAAACGTGTTTGTGGTTGATTTATTTTGCCTGATAACTTTGACAAAGTTCATTCTTGAAGACTACATCGTTATCATTTCATTGCTAGCTACTCCACTTCGAATGTTACAGTTACAATACAAACCATATCTTCAGAATAATTTGTTTAGGTAAAAATGCAATGTAATATTTTATAGTCATTGCATTCTTGATTGCAAATCAAGATTATCTCTACCATTTACAAAACGCATCAACCATTGAAATGGAATCTCTGTATTTCTGGTGAGACTTGTTCCTAGTGAAGTCGTGTTTTGATAGTTGTTATGAAAATGATGTCACATGCGGAAATAGTAGAGTACATCAGATATAGATACATCTAGCTGCAATATGAGTACTGTTGAAATTTAGAATTTTAGATAAGTACGAAGTTATTGAATTTCTCAAAAATCAAAAGAACGAATCTATTCAATACTGATTATTACTATTGAATAATTGAGGCGTGAACAATTATTATTCAATAACATACACGTATAATGTTATAAGCTTCACAACGCATTGTACTTGAAGCGTTCATCAATCTTCTTCATCGCTTGCAGGTAATATATCATCTCTGTCAATATCGTAAGACCGAAGAACAATTTTCTTAGTCACAGAATATAATACACTGAATGAATACTTAACTAATGATACTAGGTGGCAGCACCACTGACATAACAAACATAAGATACAAATGTACTACTATTCCTAACAATTACATATTATTTGAAGACTATTCGAATCAAAAAATTGTAATTACTTTCAATTATCTGATATTGAATGGTTAGGGTGATTATCGATTTATTATAAAAGAACTTGTTACGTCAATAGAAACAAATGCGGAAAGAAATCTTGATAATAAAAAGATACGTGGGAATTGAAAGCTGAATTTGTTAAGGGAGATAAGGTGCAAGACTATATATTGAATAGAAATCATTTTAGATATTTTGGGTGAAATCAATGAAAATGTAGATGAATGCAAACACTATTCGAAAACTTTTACAAACAGAGATAACTCCAACATATGTTTAATTACTATGCTTCTAGTCATAACAAAAATAGACAAATTTGACTTTCTTGAAAACGCCTGATGCCTTTTTTTATTTCATGACACCGTTCGATCGACCTCCAAGATACGCAACTTTTTTGTAACTCAACCGATCTTTTAACGTCTCTTTCTTTGGTTTTGAAACACATAAGTCATTAACACAGAGGATAAAGTTTACCAGGACGTTGAAAATGCCTTTCAACCACGACCTATATTGTCTTACCAATAATGAAAAATATTTTAAATTTCTTCAGTGATCGCCAAGAGGAGTTCCTAGAAATATTTCAAAAGGCAAGGCATATGCAATGTTGAACAGGATGTTTCAAAAACAATGGGTGAAACTATTTCAACTCTACAGCTTTTTTCTTTCCACTCTGTATTACCAACATCTCCTCGCTTTGAAATGAAATTTATAGAAAATATGAAATTGACCTAGTCAAATACATTGAAATCAACCTTTACATCATGAAATTAAATAACCGTCGCAGTATTATACCAGAAAGTAGTTGTATTGAGCAGAAATTCAGCTTTCTATTCTAAAACGGTAAAATTTCAAAAATGATGACGTCCATGTATTTTTTGACAGTAGACATCAGTACCTATCAGAATCGCCCCTATGTATGTTGAGCAATTTTTATACTTTTTGAGCTATGAATTTTTCAATGTTTCTATAAGAATCTTACGATAGATGGTCAATTATAATTTGTATGCCTTGAGGAAAATTATTTTATTGCATCGAGGGCAATTATTTCCTTGCCTTGAGGAAAATTATTTTTATGCCTCGAGGGCCATTATTTTAATGCCTAGAGGGCCATTATTATAACCGTGAAAGAAATTATTGTCTCTTGAGGTAAATTAGGCCTTGGAGAAATTAGTTTTATGCCTTGAGGGAAATTATTTTTATGCCCCGAGGAAAATTATTTTGATGCCTTGAGGCAATTATTTTTATAACCCGGGGGCAAATATTTTAATGCCTTGAGGGCAATTATTATGTCATGAAAGAATTTATTATGTCTCTTGAGGTGAATAATGCCTTGGGGAAATTAGTTTTATGCCTTGAGGAAAAGTATTTTTATGCCTCGAGGGCAATTATTTTCATACCTTCAGGGCAATTATTATGCCATGAAAAAATTACTGCATCTTTGGGGTGAATTATGCCTTGGGAAAATTAGTTTTATGTTTCGAGGACAAATATTTTTGTAGCTTGAGGAAATTATTTTTATGCCCCAAGCAAAATTATTTTGATGCCTTCAGGCAATTATTTTATGCCTTGGGAGCAAAGATTATCCCATGAGGGAAAAACAGACGGGCAATTATAATTTTCATGCCTTGAGGAAAATTATTTTTATGCCTTAACGGCAATTACTTTCATGCCTTGAGGAAAATTTTTTATGCCTCGAGGGCAATTATTTTTATGCCTTGAGGGCAATGATTATATAATAAAAGAAATTATTATGTCTCTTGAGGTGAATTACGCCTTGGGGAAATTAGTTTTATGCCTTGAGGGCAATTATTTTTATGGCCCAAGGCAATTATTTTTATGCCCCAAGCAAAATTATTTTGATGCCTTGAGGCAATTATTTTAGGCCTCCGGGGCAATGATTATCCCTTGAGGGAAAAATAGACGGGCAATTATAGTTTTTATGCCTTGAGGAAAAGTATTTTTATGCCTTAAGGGCAATTTCATGCTTTGAGTAAAATTATTTTCATGTCTCGAGGGCAATTATTTTCATGCCTTGAGGGCAATTATTATGTCATGAAAGAAATTATTATGTCTCTTGAGGTGAATTAGACCTTGGGGAAACTAGTTTTATGTCTTAAGGGCAATTATTTTTATGACTTGGAGTAGTTATTTTTATGCCTCAAGGAAAATTATTCTGATGCCTTGAGGCAATTATTTCATGCCTTGGGGCAATGATTATCCCTCGAGGAAAATTATTTTTATGCTTTGAGGGCAATTATTATGCCTCGAGAGAAACTATTATGCATTGAGGAAAATCATTATAAATATACCATCCGTTTTGGAAACATCCCGTAAAATTTCAACAGTACCCATTATAAAGAGAGAAAAAGGAAGCGATAAAACTCACAGCTAAGGCAACTTACCGAAATATTAGGTTGTCAGCGACGCCATTCGTGGAGAGATCGACAGCAAATGGGCAGTGGCACAAAGTGTAGCGAGCGCAGAAGTATAGAAAAAAATAAAACAAACGGTGCATATAGGAATTAGCTCATACAAAAACATCGAAAAAGAATTTCGAAAGAGATGAATACACCTCCGTATTTTTTCTTCGTATAAATATGCTGTTTCATCAGTGCAAAAACAACTGTTTGTTTGACGTACTTCTATCGCCAATGTGAAATTGATGTATAAATTTTATAACTCAGAAATATTTGCTGATTGTGAACACAATAAATCATGATACAATTCAAAACTGATCGTATTTCAAAATTGTGGGTCACAATCAACAGTCCATCTTTTCACCAGATATGTTTTTGCACTGAAAAAACAAAGTAGATGTGATAACTGTACGTTGTGATGACTTTTTTCAACAACTCACTTTCATCATCCACTTTTGCGAATAAAATTCTTCGAGACAATGTCGAAACATGAATGTAACAGACAGAGGTTTGCTTTTACATCTCTCGAAAAATTCAATTCAAGCATAAGAACGTGATAATTTTATAATTAATTCATATTTGCAGTGAATTGGGACTGAACAGGCAAATCAATCAATGAAACAATATCATAATCAACTTATTGATTTGACTGTGAAGTTCCAAGACGTTCGCTGTAAATTATAACATACAAAATATAAAAATTCAAAAATCACATTGAAATATTCAGCCAAAAACAATAATTTTATTCCATAAGCTTGAAACACTTGCAAAAATCGCTGAATGTTAAATGTACTGCACTAAGCCGAAAAAAAAAATATTTTCAAAATTAAATCTCAATAACACCGTCAAACTCCTTTCGTAGATTGTCGAGAATCTACACGATATCGACGACTACCCTGTATGAAGTACGAATTATTTTCGAGTTCATGCAAACCTATGCTAAAATATGCACTACGTAATATATAGAAATAGTTGGTGAAATGAAAACGAGAAAAATGATTTGCTGGCGAGGATTTTTTTTAGCCTAAAATGATTCGCTGATGATTGAGAAGTGCCATTTTGGGAACAATGCCTATTCACGGAAAATAAACTTGTGGACTCCATCGATATTTTTTTCAAATCAATATAGAATAATGGGGCAAGTATGTAATTTGAGTCAGCTCACTAGATACATGTGCCGACATAACAGAATTTTGTTTCAGTGCATCAGTTATTTGGTGAAAGCACTTGAAACATGTTCACATG
>WOGR01001684.1:0-19238 GCA_015342045.1 Leptinotarsa lineolata | reverse complement strand
CTATCCGGTATAGAGAGTGTTTGAGTTAAACCCACCCCCTATACCCGACTGAGCTGCCGTGCAATCTTTTGCGCGTGCTTCTTGAGCGTTTGTTACCGAGCCCTTCAAAAATTACCCAACCTTTTAATAAATAGTAACTAAGAGCAATAATTTTTTTTGTTTCGTTTTTTTGGCACGTGGCAAATTTGCCACGTTGATTTCATCGACGAAGGCCGTTTGTGCTAACGGAATTAATCGACTTATCTTACTTTGGGGCAAAAATAGACTGATTCGAGTGGCGCTCGTTTCTATTAAACTGAATAAGTATTCACTGAAATATCACAGTTTGAAGGATACTCATATAAACGGACAAAACTTTTGAAACAAGCTAATATAAACAATACTTTCCTCGTTTAATTAAACTTTGGTGTACTCTGAAGCCAGTGAACAATTATGGATGGACAGACAATTTGTTCATATTATCTTTGACTAATGAGATCAAACTTTTATGGATTCCAGACAAGCTCACTGATAGGTCTTGAGCTGATCACGAGAGTTTCATCATTATTGATCGTATAAATAATATTCCAAGTACTGGAATAATATTCCAGTGTACTGAAACTGCAAAACAAACATAATATAGAACTTATCCTATTGCGTACAATTAATTATTTTATACTGTCGCTTTCCCTATAAAGCACTACGTAATCAAATTGCATAATGAGTAGTATAAATATATGGATTTTGAATATACGAAATTGAAACTTCCATTCTAATCATAGTAGAAGTAGCATGAGTAGCATGGAAAAGAAAGTTTTTGGCTTTCTACTACTCCATCTTGATACAAAAATGTAGGAATCTTCCTTTCCTTTCTTTGGAAGATTCCCACATTTTTTATATCGAGATGGAGTAGTTGAAAGACAAAAACTTCCTTTTCCATAAATTAATCACTCCTAAAAATATACGGTTTCAATTTGAACAAGATTCCTATGGCTGAGATTTCATCAAATAAGCGAATGAATGTCATTACGATGTCATCGATGGCATGAGTAGATCGAACTTATTCCATGACATACAGTCGTAAATTATGAATGAATTATGTGTTTTTTCTTATAATGTTATCCAGATTGGTACTGAAGAGCCCTATGGTAAGTGTCTTACAACGAAACATCGATGTCTACCAGTGAGGATGTCAGTTTTCCAAATGAAATTTTTACCTTCCATTCGGTATATTGTGTATGAATCCTGTAAATGTTATCTGATTCAATTCCATAACGAATTTTTGGAATACAAACTGAGTAGGCAGGGCCGTTGCGTGGTTTGTAGGAACCCAAAGCAAGGCTTAAATCGGCGCCTCCTCCCTTGGTAAAACCCGTATTTTTGTCCGTTCCAGTTTTGGTTCGGGGGATAATAGCCTAGCTCTTTAGAGCCATTTCATTATCCACCACCTATGATTCGAAAGAAATATTTGTTCGAATAAAAAATAACACTGCCATTGCCATTATCAGTGATAAATCTTGGAAATTACATATCCCATATCTGTAGCACCTGCTAAGTGATTGAGATATATGCTAATGTCGGGATTTCACGTGTACGAGAACTTGAGAATATTGCTTTCAAAATCAATATACATTTACAAACATTCAAAACAATTTTCGAAATAGTTTTTCCACTCTAAAAACTATATTTTTGGAAAGCTTCAACAGCTTTTTGAAGTCCATGTGTTGGTTATTTGATATAAATTTAAAAAGTGTCTCATTACCTCCTTGAGTAATCACAAATTGATAGATACAAATCATTATGCCAATCAGTATATAATTATTGATCAAAACAACTCAGATGAAGTGATATTTGATAACGAAATTTTTGAGGCAATGTGGTTTTTTCCATCAAAAACAATTCATTTCGACGTGTCGATGAAATATGAATGTGTTGTTAGCAAATTTCTTAATCGAAAACACCAAATATTGTTACTTGATCTTTTCTTGTACGTATATTTTTAGATGCAAAGATCAACGTTTTGATTATATCGGCGTTGAGAAGACAATTTTCGTCAGATTTTAGATGTGCAGTAAAACCTCACCTCCATAAACAAAAATTGATTCTGAATAATATCATCATTAAATACTTTCAAAAGCCGTTTCAAAAAAAATGATAACATAATCACTGAACCAATAATCATTGGTGTCACTCCATTTTACCTACCTAAAAGGTAAACAAGGGATTATCAATTAGTCTATAGTCTCCAGAAATGATTGTTCTTCCTATCAGCTCTACTAATAGTGGAGGTTGTAGAAATGAAAGGTGAAACAAGATCTGAATGATAATCAAGAAATCGTACCTGGCCTCATTCGACTATTTTGTTCCAAGCAGCTGTATTATATTGTTGGGTACTGGAATTTTAAAACACCCTTAATAGAGGTGTGACAAAAATAATGTTTTGATGTGAATGAGTAATGTATATTTTGGACTCATGATTATATAATTACATGAAATTTAAAAACGTATAATAATTCATTGTATATGGAAATATCAAAAGTGGTAAAGTATTAAGGTGAAAAGTGTCTAATTTTTCTCAAGATTAAAATAAAATTTGTCAAGGTCCTAAAGTATATGGTGGAATGAAAATGAAATCGTTTTTCGATACCACCTATTGATAATTTGTGGAAATATATTTATAGTTTCCACATCAGAAATTGATACCTTCTCAACATTAGTATAAGAAATTGAAAGCAGATTTTGATCAAGTGAAGAAATTTTCTCCCATCTATCCATCTGGATGGGTATGAATTAAATCCCAACAAACATTTTTAATCGTTAGCCTAATGCTTGATATCAAAAATATAACTTTTTGTACAACTGTCAATAAAAGTGACATTTTCAATGGTTGTCAAGAGTATTAAAAGATTATGTTTACAAAAAAGCGTGTTGAAAATATTTTTAACACTAGTGTTAAAAGTATTTTTAACACTAGTGTTTAAAAGTATTTTTAACACAATTGTTTTCGACCAAATAGCAATAAACAAAACACAATTATTCAATTCTCAAGGAACGTTTTTGAGTCTACACCAGCTAAAACAATTAGAAAATTATGCGATGTCGTACTGTTGAGCCGATTATTTTGATAACAATTCAATTGAAGTTTTTTTGCAGCTTCTTCAATATCGTCAGGAATACACAATTCCTCACTATCGTTCTTCATTATGCAAGACAATAAACACCAGCAAGAACTCTAAATGTGACTTTAAATGAAACGCGTGAGATGTAAACAATACTGTTTGTTGGTAATCAGGTGATTCGGCGTCACCTGATACGGTCACTTCACAGCAAATGCGATAACATGAAAATAGTTAACTGACAAGAGATGTCAAAATGTGTTTTTATAGAGATAATAAATTTATCTATTTTATTATGAAAACTGGACAGTTGTACAGAAAACTTTGTATGATATTTGTGTTAAAAGTAAGTTTTATTTTGTTCGTTATTTTGTTGTTAACAAAATAAAACCTCACTTCTAACACTCATATCATGAATGAGAAATGAAAATTTTCAATGTTTTTTACTACTTTTATTCGTAACTAAAGTTACTGCAGTTTCGTCTTATAAGGACATTTTCAAACTTTTACATTGAGTTGTCGTCTATGTTTTTTACCACTTTTATTCGTAACTAAAAAATTTTTTGAGTGTAGACTTTGAAAAAGTAAAAAAAATTAAGAAACTGAATTTTCCATGTATCAATATCATAAAGTCAGGTTGAATAATTAGAAATATTACTTCCTTAAAGTTTTGCTCAAGATGTCTATTTGTTTGCAAAGAAAGAATAAATTGGTTTGAAAATTTGTATCGACACAATTTTTTCGGCGTTTCAGGCAACTTTAGAAAAGTGGCGTGGAATGAGCACGTGTGCTAGTAACGCATGATGCAAGGACTGCTAGGAGGAGACAAAAGGGTCGTGCGACTAGTGCAGAGGCGCACATAAAAGTGCGTATTCACCAAAAATGCGAGCACGAGCGAGCATGAGCGAGCATTCGTGTATGTTTGCTAGTGTTCGCTCATGTTCGCTTGTGTTTGCTCGATATATTGATGTCTCGTCCACACCAGAGTGAATATCTTCAATTTCGTAGTCTTAGATGATCCATCTACTTTGTGCGAGCAGTGCGTGCGCGGTAAATATGTCTGACCATGAAAAATTATTATTAGCTAGTGCAGCTTTCGTTGTATTGACACTATTGAAAAAGAAAAAAAAAGGAAAAAACGACTTTGGCAAGCACCTGCCAACAAGCATACGTTCGCTCGCTCGCTAGCCCGTACTCACCAGACGATTATTGATGCAGAATGCTCGTTCACTCCTGTTCGCTCGTGCTCGCTTTTTTGCTGAATACGCACCTGAACGTGAACAAGCAAACGTTCGCTAGCTCGCCAGCACGTACTCGCCAAAAGATTATCGATGCAGAATGCTCGTGCTCGCTTTTTTGGTGAATACGCACCTTTAGAAGAGCCCCTCATTAATCTTCCCGTTTAGTGACACTGTTCCATTCAGGTAGTGCATTGAAGTTAAACTGGTCCAATCTGTTCATGGAAACTTTAGAAGGAAAGACTTTGCAGCCAGCTCTACGATATTCCAGGGTTTGGCTATGTATTCTGATCGAATGAAAGTGTGGAGCTTGACCTGCTCCTGAAACTTTTGAATTCGCGGCACTCCAAAATGTTCAACGAGGACACCGAAAATGATAATCAACTGTCATGCCTAGACATATTAGTGTCTCAGACACCAGAAGGATAACTGAGAGACATGGTTTACAAGAAACTCACCCACACGTACAGAATAATTCACTGCTGTTCTACTCGTCATCCCTCGCTCAACGATCTGAACGAATTTGTGAACCTGTGCTCGAAGCTGAAAGACAATATCTGCTACAAGTCAACGGATACAATGAACAAGATATTATCAGAGTATATATTAGTCTAAATGAATGAACCAAGTGATCGTATACCTCGGCATCCATTCTTGGCCCAGCTTACCGAACCTATAGAATGTGAGTACCCGCTTAAAGGAACATAGAAGATACTGACCGTCCTAGACAGTTGGAAAAGTCTGCAGTTGTTGGCATGCACTACAAGAAGGTCAGATACCCATTCTTGGCCCAGCTCAACTCAGGTATATTCACAAGGTTACTGACAGGATAGGGAAAATTATTTTCATGAAACGTGTAATGAAAACGATTTTTTAGTCCAACTCGAAAAGTGTCTGCGTTCTTTCACTCGTTCAATTATCTTTCCAATCTAGGTGTTTACCGGGTTCCATGCCTTTGCAGGTCGGTATATGTCGGTGTCATTCTAAGGAGTGAAAGAACCCGCTTGAAGAAATATTAAAGATACTGCCGTTTTGGACATCCCACAGAACAGACATTCATCACGTCACTATTACACGCGTCTAAAACAGAAAACCATACCAATTTATATACATAGCAACAACTTCATCAGAAGGAAATTAGATACACATTAGGAACATTAGAAAAAAAAATCAGAAAGTTCGACAAAACATGGTCTCTAGCTCCCCGTCGATGCCCAATCAAATCCAACACCTACCGAGCCAATCAGGAGAGTCTTCCTAATCACTTTCTCTTTGAAAAATATCAATGACACACATCATATCAACGAGGAGGCCTCAATGCATTGCGGCCAACCACTACTAAACATACTCAACGCATTCATAAGCGAAACGTTCGGAGCCAATCTCTCTAATGGACCACGGCTACCTAGCCCGAATAATTTTATAGTGAATTATGCTTTCACTCATCATTGTATAATTTATTTTAAATAATCATTGTCGCGGATCATGACACATGAATTCAGAATTGGTAATTGGATGCTATTGTTCATTGTCAATATTATAAATCGAGCTATTGCGGTTTTAGCATTGCAAATCTGGACTCGATTTTCATTCTACATTTTGAAATCACAATAGATTGAAACAATGTTAAAACAGTGTTAATCACATACCAACCGTTAAAAGAAGTATACGGTAACAACAGTCCGAAAATGATATGAGTGCCCATACTCTCATTACCAATGAAGGGTACAGACATTATTCGAGTATTAATTGTCCTGTGAATTATCAAAAATAATCGGGTTTCATTGGTCATTCATAATCGACCAAAGAAGTGCATCGTTATTCCAAATGAAATAAATTTCCTTCATATCTATGTGTTTACATACACAGTAACATTTATTCAGTAATATTTTGGTGCCATGTCAATAATTGAGATTTTATCCAGTATATTCGTGAAGAAACAAGGATAACTATTCATATTCTAATAATAGTAATAATAATGATACTTCATTTTCTTAGTGACATACTGAAACTAAAACCATTGAACTAAAACTAAGACTAAAACTGAAACTCTTCTAAGGGGTAAAATCCACCTTCCAACAGGTACTTTCTGAGATATGTGAATGCTTCTAATGTTACGCATGATTTTATTTCATGCGGAAGTTTATTGAACAATATTTGCCCAGTCATAATGGGTGACCTATATAAATGACTAGTCATTTCGCTGTCTTAAATCAATAGTGTTGATTCGCTTATTAGTTTTAAAAGGGGTTTAAATTTCAACATACAAAAACACGCACTTCAAATATGTAAAAACATGACAGGTTTGAAATTTGATTAAGTTTTAAATAATCTCTACAACTAGAGGTACGAAAGACAATAGTAATACAACGAATCAATATTTTTGCGATATAAATACATCATTAAAACAAGTGAATGGTCTCCAAAAACATATTCTGTAACTTACTGGGGATTCGACCTGTGTATAATATAACATTATCAGTGAATTCTTCGTCAAAACTGATCTCATGTGCCTGAATAAATAGCTGACAGAGTACAGTTTCAAAATTACTGACCTATAGTCTCCTCCAGTCAAGACACTCATCGATGTAGAGGGCCAGAAACCTTGCACATGGAAATGTATTGACTGAGTTCTTTTTTCTTGAGAATAATTAGATTGTTCGGAAAGAGTATGGACGTATCGGCCGCATACAATGTTGTAATGATGTAACGATATCATTTACATATATTGGAAATATTATTTGCCCCACAACTGATCCTTGAGGAACACCTACACTTACGTCAAGGTAATCCAAATTAAAGGAGACACTCAGATAAGATGCAGATAAGATTTGATCCATTCCAGGGCAAGTCTTTCAACACCAATTTCAATTAATCCAGTTATTAGAGTAAAGTCAAGCATAAGAATAATCTAATCAGATACTTTATATGTTAGACAGATAGGCTTCCCTGAATGGTCTCGACCAAAAGTAATCAGAAATGTGGTTAAGTGGTTCTAAAATCACCAATATTGTAGTACTACTTTAAAACCGTTTAGATATGAAATACGGTTTCCTGAAAACTGGTGAACCAATCGTCAAAATACTAACCAATGAATTTGTTGTGGTGAGAGTGTTAATTGGCGGATGATGGCTTTGAATTTAGGATATTTGATCAAGTGATTGTTGAAAGATCATTAGAATATTTTGAGAAAAACACGAAAATGCAAATCACCTAGTTTTTGAGATAACAAATACGTTATACCTATTTAACATACCTAGATGAATTGAATATGAAAAAAAATTAATGACGTGAGTTTCTTTTTGAAAGTGAACAGTTTCGGTTATCATCAATTGACTGATTTAGATATGAGAGCAATGCACTACTTGAGTTAAAAACAGGTTTATTAAGACAATTATTGAAAAAGATATTTCAGAAACCTAGTTTACCTAACGAAAACAAAACACACACATAAAACTGAGTAATTTTGGAACTAACAATGTTAAAACACTAATTATTGTTACTGTCGATCAAATTCAATTTACTCGACACCAAAATGTGCATCTACCATTAGAGAACACAAAACTGTACTTAACTGAAAATCTCAAAAAATTGCGATGCTCTCGTTTTCAAAATCACAACTATTTTATCGAAGTGAATTATGAATAGATTGGGGTGCAGAATAATTAAGAAATTTATCAAGAGTTCATAAAATTCGTAAATGTTAGGGTTCATCTGTTATTTTCATCTTTCTCCGATAACTCATCAGAACTTAAAAAATCAACTTTCGGAAAAAAGCGTCCAACTTCAATATTTATTGTATTTACTATGGCTATAAGGCTACAGTGTATCTTGCGTCGAAAGTAAACAATACTATATTTTTCAGGTGACCGATGTCAAAATTCTGGTTTGTAGTGGTCATGAAGTAGTTATTCTACTATACATGATAATAATAAAACAATTTTCATGAAAATTTTTTATTTCTAGACGCGTTTATTGATTTTTATCAAGTAACGAGTCAGTCAGGTTTGTAGTGGTCATGAAGTAGTTATTCCTCTATACATGATAATAATAAAACAATTTTCATGAAAATTTTTTATTTCTAGACGCGTTTATTGATTTTTATCAAGTAACGAGTCAGTCTATTCATTTATTTTAGGAACATGTCTCATACATATCAACGCTATTGGAGATTCTGATAATTGATCACAAATCAGAAGGAACTTAACAAAAGCAGAATGCACCATCTTGGCAATATTTAGGTTTCAAATTCTCTAGAGTGGGTAGTTCATTGCACGCACGGTATCGTGATTGTCTAATGGAGGTCGTTGAGAGAAAGGACTAGAGAGGGTTTGAAACCATTTCAATATATCATTTGCAAGAAATAAGATGAGTTTCCCTCAGCTTTGCACGACGATGTTGACGATGACTATAAAATATCGATATTTAATTGAAAACTAATAATATATGACATCATATTAGAATGACTTCTTTCCACGAGCCATAAGTAGATATGTAAAGAAGAGGTAGATAATATATTTTAAATTGGTTCGCGTGGAACAGTAAAATCTGGCAGATATTTGTTAGGTTGCTATAGATTACATTAGAGTTGGTGATTATCAATAAATCTAACAGATATCAATCTTTCATAGCTTCATTAGAATAGTCGCAACAAGATTTAAAGAAAAATAAAAGTGAGAATGGAAATGACGACATACAACTGCCTGATAGAATTAAAAAAACTGACGATCCAATTTGAATGAAATATGGATATTGGTGAAACTGAATTTAATTACATTTGAACATATGTGGGCACCTCAATACTACTTATCATTCTCAGGTTTCGGTTAAATGTATTTCTAAAGGACCTTAATTTTTTATTCCTATTTTAGATATGAGATGGTCCATTCTGTGCACGCACATATCGCAGCAGAAAATTAGGAAGTACCTAATTTTTTTTCAAACTCGTTTTAATGTTCATATGAAAAATTTTTTTTTATTCAGTGAACACTCAAACAAGAACAGAAAGTAAAAATTCTTCTAATTATTGCTTTTGTCATCAAAACCGCATTTAAAATACGGCTACTCATATTTTTCACGAAAATTTTACATTATTTATTGTATGTCATTCATGTGATTTTATTACCGAACTGTGCACTGCCCGGTTATTTCGTTCGACTAGAAATATTAGGGTGAAACCTTCTATAATTCATTTAGGAAGTCCCCCTACAAAATCTTTTGTGTTGACGAATAATAGAAGATCGTAAAGGACGTGGGTATAGACAAGTTTTTATATTGGTAGCATATTATTATCTTTGGATTATATTGCGTGCAGTTCATGGATTAATTTACAAAACTTTTATATCCTTGTAGGGCGGTATAAGTCGTAAGATGAATCATTATATTCACCAACAAGGTTTATACTAGTTTTATAAAATACTTCGGTTTTTATATTTCATGCGGAGATTATTTGGTGGAATTAAAATTTTTTTAGTTTTCAGTGTTTGTATCGTATTTGCATTTGATCTGAAATATTTCAGTAAGGTGACCTACTATAAAGTTGTTCCCTCAGATATCTAACAAAAATGTTAACTGAATTCCAAATACTAACAACAAAAAAAGGATTTAAATGCCTAGGGCTTGTTTTTGGAGAAATTGTGCAGAATTATGCCTTTCCAGAAACATGCTTTGGTATGACTAAACAGAATAAAAGTGCCAGAAGAAAAAGCTATTGCCTTCTTACTTCTACTTTCTAATTTATAGACGAGTAGAAAAGCGAAACACTTTTTCTCAAAAACTAACTTTTCCTAAAAAATATACCCCTTTCAATTTATTCAGAAACTATACAGTGTGTAGAAGCTAAATGGAATAAATTCATTATTTCGGTTACTCTAAACATTTAAAAAAAATCCCGAAACAAGTCGAATTTAAATTTTGATTTGACTTTCTTCAATGTGAATATTCCACCCCTACCTTCGACTCCCTTCGAATGACAGGTACAACCCCCAATTTTCTAAATTGGAAATATAGGTTTGTGATATATCGTTTGAAAGGTCTCTTCATTATCTATTCAAAAATGTTATCGTTTTCAAGTTTATTGCAAAAATTGAGAAAAATAAATTGAAATCATGTGGTTACCGAAATTCGATAAAATACACCCAAAAATTAAAATGTGATGCAAAATGTAATTAAATGTAGAATACGAAAAAGAACTATGGATGTTAACGAAGTATGCGTTCAAAATATTCATCGCGAACGTCTTGGCAACATCCTTACCTCAAATAAAACTGTCTTCTAACATTATTTAACATATCAGGCGTGAACGACCTAATCGCTAACGTTATTCGTTCTTTTAAGTCATTCAAATCTGAAGGTTTAGTTTTGTACATATTGCTTTTTACATATCCCTATAAAAAGAAATCTAATGATGAAAGATCAAGTGATCGCGCTGGCCTTTTAATCGATTCTCGCCTCCCTATCCACCGATTTGGAAATGTTGTATCCAGGTATTGCCGGACATTAACTTGGTAATGTGGTGGTGCTCCATCCTTCTGGAACCGTATTCACTGGAACTTGAGGGTTCCCTGGATCAGGATATAAATTTGCTAAATTTGGAATGACACCATTTTGAAGTAGTGCCAAATAATGATCGCCATTAAGTTGCCCTCAAAAAAAAAGGGACCAATGATATGGTTTCCTACAATCCCTGCCCAAACATTAATCTTCTGAGGGTATTGCGTGGGTTCTTCTCTCATCCACTGAGGATGTTCCGTTGACCAGTAGCGACAATTTTGCCGATTAGCATGACCGTTAAGAGAAAAATTACTCTCATCAGTAAACATAACGTCTTCTAATTGGATGAAATTGTTATTCAACATGTCCATCTTTTGCTCACAAAAAGAATTTCTTCTATCAAAATCGTTTTCTATGAGCTACTGACTAGGTATCATTTTAGAGGGATGCATTTTATTTTCTTTCAATATGTTTACTATCGATGTATGCCTAACACTGAATGTATTAAATGCCTGTCTACTCGATGTGAGTGGGTTTTCCTCAAAATTATGCATCACATCTAATTTGAGTTTCATCACTCATTGCATTGACAGCTGCTTTTTATATCTGCCCCACATGAGCAAACTCGCGAAACTGCTTCTATATTTTGCTTATTGTTCCTTGAGATATGGGCGGCGAATTGGGAAATTTCTCATGAAATAGGCGGGCTACTTCCTGTTGTGTTCGGGTTTTATTTCCGTAACCAATCATCAGTAAAAATGTTATTTTATGCATTTCCGTTAATCTAACTATTTGTCAGATTTGAAGTTAACGAACTTTTAACTCAAATTAAAATACTGACAACTAATGTTGTAACATACAAAATAAGTTGACGAGGCGTTTTAAACTAACGTTGCACCGAAAATTATTTATAGTTTTTCAAAGGATACCATCTAAAAAAAACATTGCTATGGTTTTTGCTTACTTTCTTATTATCAGTACCCCAGCATGAAATAAGGTTTGAGTATATTACAATGAGTTTTGAGTGTACTTTATCGAATTTCGGTAACCACATGATTTTAATTTGGTTTATCCTAATTGTTGCAATGAACTCGAAAGCGATAACATTTTTGAATAGAGAATGAAGATACCTTTCAAAGGATATACCACAAGCCTATACTTCCAATTTGAAAAATTGGGAGTTGTACCTGTCATTCGACGGGAGTTGAATGTAAGGGTAACATTTTTCCGTTGAAGTATTTCAAATTAGAATTTGAATTTGATATGTTTCGGAATTTTTAAAAATATATACCGTAACCGAAATAATGAATTCATTCCATTTGGCTTTTACACATTGTATTTATGGTATTGAATGTTGACGGTTTCTACTGAAAAAAATATATAAACAAATCAATCTAGTTAAATTTTCCAAACATTATGCCAAACATTTTGGGAAATTCGCGATAACTCTTGAACTTTGATAATCTTCAATATTGAAATATTGAAAATATTTGGCGTGTTCATTCCCAATTCCAACTATAATTATCTTCTTTAAAATGTCATCACATTGGATATCACTCCTTTACTACAAATGCAGCATAGAACTTATTTTAAATTAAAATAAATCAGACATTTGTTTCTGAAGTACCTGTGATTATCATTTTCAAGTTTTCATTAACAGAAATTAAAACTGAGAAAATTTTAATTAACTGAATATGTCAAAACTTCCCTAATAATAATAATTGTAATGAGTTTTGCAGTATTTCATTAAACGATATTATTTTTATGTCGGTGATGCGTATTCTGGAGTTTTCTTCATTGGATCAATCAACAACTAGTGTACGAGTACATTGAAAACTATTTGATTAAATGATAATTCAATAAAATTGTTTCGTTCCAAAGTTTTGGTTTGAACTGATAATAAATTGTATGTAATTTTTATATATTTTACTCTAGTATCTGTTATATGAACAGATACAGAGTGAAATACATAACATGTATGTAACACGATGTTGAACATCGTGAACATCTGTTAACGATCATCTCTTCAATTGAAACAATTATGCAACACAGAAAATGTAAAACAAGAAGTCGAAAATTCTATATTTAACTGATGAACCTTATATTTCTTATAAATTTGTCAAACTGAAATCACTCACTTCATTGGCGTACTTTTAGTTTGGTTTTAGGCAGCCCATCGCTGGTGACAATTGTTATAGAAAATAGTTCATAATGAAATTTTGGCAATCGAAACAAAATCAATTACTGATATAGATAATATCTCGAAATAATCATAATTTGACTACATCAAATTATATACTTAACGAATTACTGAGAATAAACTCTCTGGGGGCAATTGCCAAAGATAAATCGATTCGATACAATGAATTCTCATCAGAGCTTACCAAATGACAGGTTCATTCTTCAAAAAAAAAAACTGTAGGAAAAGCTATGTACCAAGTTTATCAAGTTGACTTGTAATTCGGATCTTATGCCAAGTTTTGTATTGTTGAAATGGAAAGAACATTTTCGAAAGAAGCGAAAGAAAATAAAAGACATTTTTCGACAAGAAGAGTTTGACATACGTGACATATGTATAAGTTCGTTGATAACTATGAACTATTGCATTGATAAGTTACAAAACTCAATCTTTCAAAATCATGTAATCCCCCTTTGGTGGCTTTTTTTAATTAAGTGAAATTTCTGATGAGCATATGCAATATGCTATATGTATAGATAATCATGATAAAATTGAAAAATGAGTTGAATCAATGAAATTTATTAAAATAACTCCATCTCCTGATGAACATTGCAGCTTCGTTTTTATTGATAACCGTTTTGAAACAAACCGGTAAGGTCGAGACGACTTCAAAAAATAATTGTTCGCCCAACAAAAATTGATTATTCTAATTTTTCAACATTTTCATTTACGATCAAAGTACTGTAGGGATTTTCTGATACAAATCCTGTGACGTAATGCTCGCTTGGATAAACCGACTATTCACTAACCACCTACGGATTTACACGAATTTAACATTAATATAAATTAAATGATGGATATATGGACTACGGGTGAGATTCAAATAACCTCCTAATGACATGAGAACGATTATGAGAGATAGAAAGTCGATATTGCTCGGCAAAACTGTTTGACGAAGGAAACATGGTGAAAGCACGAATTGAACAAACCCCTTGTTTTCAAAATGTATCGTTGAATTCAATGAAACCGACTAGTTCCATCACTTTGAAACCCATTCTTTCTATTCAATCAGAGAGTTATTTGAAACCACAGCTCAAAAACAAAGTATTCGTGATTCCACACCAGATAGCGCCGTTTCGACCAGCAAAGGTCTCATCAGTGGTGGCAGGCTGAACCATGTATGTATTGCTGGACTCAAGTGTATTTAAAGGATACGCTCAAGGAAGACGCAATTCACGAATATTAAAGACAAAAGAGGCTTTCCAAGACAGTCCTTCGTAATGACAGCTTCGACCTCCGAACGAGAGTAGTTCTCTTTCGTCGACTACCATTTTTACTGGGGGACAATTATATGATGGAATCCACCGATATTTAATGAAAATCCATAACGTATTCAAGAAACAATTTATTGTGAGATTTTCACTACAGTTTTACAAAATCAGAGGTTTTTGTGAAAATATGCTTGGAATTTCCAAGCATTCAATGAATAGAAGAAAGAAAAAAAACACTATTAATTACAAATACTAGATATATATGTTATTAGAATAATATCAATGTTAATGTAGATTTTCAAATGACTAGTAAGTCCACTCTGTTTTATCTCAAGCGAGTGGTTATTGTAGTCCAATAGTCCTTTATGGAATAAGTTCATGGATCGTGCATGTTCAAACGTGGTACATATAAGTTAGTATTCCCCTTAGTGGGGTAATTATGAATTTGGTGATGGAAAACAAAAAATTGGTTAAAATATGAGGGTGCATTACCGGACAGTATTTTGAAGATGAATCCCATGGTAAGACAGAACAGACAGTCTTTCACAGACAGCCAATCCAGAACTTCCAACATTGTTGTAGTTGGCGTATATCTATTACATCTTCGAATTAGGCGAATTAAACAAATAATTTGTGATAGTAAAGTAGCACAGTAATCGAAATGGGGTTGAATGATCGATTTGAAAACTGTAATGGAAGTCTGGAATGGTAAGCAACTGTTTACACGACCAAAGAAAAATAATTTTTTAGCAATTTTATTTCGAATATAATTGTAATGTTTTTTCATATTTAGTGTTTGATCCACGATGAACCCCAAATACTTGAATTCCTCGACAATTTCAATTTTTTGATTGTATATATTTATACTTTGTCAGTTGAATTGTGTTTGTGTTTTGTTGTAATTATCATTGTTTTCTTTTTATTGACATTGAACTTGAGCTTATTAATGTTGAAGAATTCAGATATTCTGATCAAAATATCATTAATTTTATTGATATCTTATAAGTCAGGTTCACTCACTGCAATCAGAGTATCATCTGCAAATAGGTTGATGAATTCACATTCATCAATAAAGTTGATGTCATTAATGTAAAGAACAAATAGAAGCGGGCCGAAGACACTACCTTGAGGTACACCATTATTGACTTTTTTTTTGTTTGAAAATGTTCCGTTAATTTTAGTCTGTTGAGTTTGACCAGAGAGGTAGCTTTCAAACTGGATCACGAATATGTGGCATGCCAAGCCAAAATAGAAGACAAAGGCCTTTTATGGGTTTAATCAGACTAAACTCAATTTTTCCGTTTACCGGTTGTCGTCCCCATACAAATGACGATGACCGAGGCTTAACCTTCTGATGTGCGATTTCTAACATGGGTCAAACGATGTGGGAACATCAATCGCCCCAAGGTAGAGACCGATCCCACCTTCACAATAGCTGTTGATGTGAACTAATTATTACAGAGTAAGACTGAACACGTCGATACCCGAACAATATTTATTGAAAGTCTCGCACACTCTAATGATAAGAGAATGTCTACCTATTCTTGTGTTGTAATGAGCCGTAGAGGCGACTAATATCGTTGTCGAGTATTTCTAACAGATATATGAAAATAAATCAGTTGTAATAAATGAAATGAACCATATTCATTCCTAATCATTTTAAAGATGGAGATACCGCTATTTCTTTGCGTTGTTCCAATAAGTATATATACTGTATTGACTATGGATACTATTGACACTTTCTATTGCATGTGTATCGCTAATTCTGGGGTTTAAAAGTAGGGAATCAGATCTGTGAACTCCAATATAGTTTTATATTGATTTTACATTGAGTTCCAAACAATGCTAGGAATATTTAATTTCCTTTGAATAAACCCACAGTGAACTAACCCAATAGAATGTTTATATTTGAATTGTTTATAGACTCTAGATTATTCTATAATCCTATACTGCACTTTGATAATGTAATCCAGATAGAACACGAAGCTCATTTTTGAGCAAAATTAATATTTTAAATGTAGTTCACATAGTTAACTATTTTAATGATCCAATAATTCTTCTGAAGAAAGGTTGGTTGGGTAACAGAATCAATTTCATCTTAAAGAAAAAAATTGTTTTCTTGCCAACGTTTCGAATTCATTTGAATTCTTCTTCAGGGCTCGAAAAGTAGTTTCTCCGAGTTGGTATTACTATTTTGAAAAACTTCGGACATATTAGATACATTAAAAAAAAACATTGCAACAACTTCGAGACAACACCAACACAAACGGACATTGGCAAGAAAACAATTGTTTCTTTAAGATAAAATTGATCCTGTTACCCAACCAACCTTTCTTCAGTAGTTAACATAATTCATAGACGCATTGTTTATCGAATACTGATGTTCACTGTGAAGGACATAATGAAAGTTATCTCTAATAGTGTCGCTGAATACTTTTTGATTGGCGACATAAAGTATTATTATTGAATTTTGTTTGAAGCGTTGTTTAATAATATTAATCAAAGAATAAAAAGCAGTGGTCAGACGTGCTAACTTTGAGGAACCCCAGATGTATCCTTAAACATCTCAGAGTAGAATCCATTAACGGATACGATCCGAATCCCGTTACAGAAGTTCGATTGAAGCAATTTCAGTATGTTATCCTGTACACCAACCTCTGCTATATTTGCAACTAGTAGGTTGCAATCTACTTTGTCGAAAACTTGATTTGTATATATGTAAACATATTGGTTCTAGGTGATATGTAAAGTACATATTGTTGTAAATAAATTCTATTTGTATCGGTTCTTTGATATTTCATTATTAATAAATCCTCTTTTGTTATATTGCGTGAACATTTTTCAATGAATATATCATCGATTCATTTTTAGTATTGTATAGTTTTAAAACAATAAATATATAATCAGTTGGTAGATGAGAAGCGTGTATTCAATAATGCATAATAAATATAATAAATACTTATTTCAAATACGGCTATAACAACAAAACCATGCAATACAGAACTCTTGACCCAAATTTTCATTCAGAAATATTTTTTTTTAATTTGATCCTCCTTTTACGATGTGATCAAATTCATGTTGGCATTATTGCTAACTTCTTTACTATTGAAGATATGTATTCGGTTAAATCAGAGAAGCAGTATTAGTGTTTTTTCAACAGAATAACGTGGTGCTATCAGAAATTCAATTGAACAGCGCGTTTTTATAATATGAATTTTCCTTTTCGAATCGTTGATTTCCATGTGAGTTTATTCTAATTATCAAAGTAGTTTTTACTCATTTAGAAGCACTGACTGTGTTCTCCCAGCAAGGTAGTTTTTGATGAGCTTACTATCTGTCAAGAATCCGAGATAATGGAGAATGTTTATCAATAAATCATGATTTGTGAGATCATATGCCTTGGAGAAGTCAAACAGCACCAAGGCGGATAGTAAATTATGATCCGTGGCCATATGAGTATCGTCTGTTACTATTAGGAGTGCCGTAGTGCAGCTAAATCCAGGGCGGAATCCGGACTGACATGTGGGTAGTAACTAATAATTATTCAAGAAAGAATACTAATATGTCTCAGATCTGAATATTGTTCAGGGGGCATTTTTTTCATAAGAGGAATTACACGAGACTTTCCAAAGTCTAGGAAATGTACATGTATCGACGATTTCCTTGAATGTATGCCTGATATAGGGGATTATGAAAGGGCAACAGTATAATAGCGTTGTACAGCTTATTTCGTCTGAACCTACAGCTTGAGATCGAAAAGACAGTAAATAAATGTAAATATTTTCATCTGACATTCTTCTGAATGAGAAGTTGCTCGCCTCATCTTTGAAACTATTCCTGAAAAAACTCAATTGAAATTCTAGTCCTGATTTACTGAAACTAACTCTTTGAAGCGACGAATATAATTTTAGCAATCAAGGCATGTATAACAGGAAAATTCATGATCACTAAAATAATGAGAACCCTATGCGGAATTTTTCTTTGTGATCCGCAAGTTCGTTTCCAGCCTTATTGGATGAAAAATCATTGGATAACTTGTTTACGAAGGCACTCCAACAGGTGAACGTTATCTGGAGTTTCTCAGAACCATATTGAAAGAGTGTTTTGATAATTTCAATTCGGCTAATCGCCAAAGAGTAATATTTTCAACAAGACGATGCGCGGATGACAATATTCGAAACGTTAATAATTCTTTAATATACCTTTCTAATGATCGTTTCATTGCTACAAGAGAAACAGTTCGTTGGCCTGCCCGTTCTTCGGACATTAAACCCATGATTTTCATTCCGGGGGATTTTTGAAGAAGAGTAGTATAAAAATTGCTACGATAGTATATATGATCTCTAGATAGCAATAACGAATACCATAAGTAGCATTGAGGATCGTACCGTTTTAAAGGATACGAGAAAGGTTTTCAAGTGTGCGTAAAAATAAATTGAGTAGGAAGGAGATGTATTCGAAATTTATTTAAATTTTTTTTCGATGATTCAAACAATAAATATTGCAACTGATATGTATAATCTCGTTATAATTTTAAATTTTATGGTAAATGTGATGAAAAGTCTATTTATGATTGAATTTTATAGTTATAGTTATAAACAATTTCTAAAAGCATTTTGATAAGCTAGGTAGGGGAGACCGAGAAGAGTTGTGACAATTTTTACGTCAAAGGACATCTCTCGCTCAAAAAACATTCCACAGTGATGATTTATGTGAATTGATATAGCACAATTTCTTCACTTCACGAAACAATTATCAAAATTGGTGAATTTCAGCAGTTCGGACTTCCATTGTCTAAAATTTATAAAATGATTTGAAATCCCTGAAATAAACAATACAATTGAAAGTTAAAAGAATAGCTAAAAATGGCAAATATATTAAGCAAAAAACTTGAAAAGAATTCACAGTGAAATAAAATACGAGTGCAAAAAAATGAATAAATAAAATAAAATAAATTGATATA
>WOGR01001683.1:0-19242 GCA_015342045.1 Leptinotarsa lineolata | reverse complement strand
GATATATTATTTTAAAATAAATCTTATTTTCTTAGTTTTATCTTATACCTCAAATTCATGGGTTATACATTTATATGAATTGTGAGCTGACACACAGTACTGGGTGATTGCAAGATCTGGGCAAATAAAAGGGTATTAACCTCTTCAAGGTAATGTATAATATATTGCTGGTGTCTGTAATTCTAGATAAGGAATGCTAATTTAATTATAGCCGATTAATGGGATTCAGAATCCTTATTTTTTTGCCCCTTTTATATTTTCAGGTTGCTCAAGAGAATGCAATATTTTTAAAACTCATAAATTTAGTTTGTCGCCCTGACAGACGAATTTCAAATTCTAATTATTGCATTTAGCCAGGTGGCGCCCATTATATCATTTTGTACTGTTCTCAGTCAGATATCAGATTATCCTGCACACTCTCACAGAAAGCGGCGAAGTTTTCGGCAGATCTTGCGTTTCGTCGACGTTTGGGTGTTGGTGGACTCAAATTTATCCACCACATTGCGAAAAGTCCTCTCGGTAGGACGATTATAGCGACCGTAAAATTGGCGAAGAGCGCGGTACGTTGACCAAACAAGAACACCAATTTTGATAAAACAATTTTATTATTTGCACGTGTTGTTGAATGCTGTATCCGTCCATGGTGATTTGGCAAAACAGACCGAATAAATGACTACTAATTCGACAGATAAAGCTTCAACAAGATGGTCGTTATCAATTGTCAAAGTTCGGCGTTCTCTGTTGGGGGACCGTATGCGTGATATTTCCTAAACTAATTTTCAAAATGGCCTCCATTTTCATGAGTACACATTCGGCATCGTTTCATAAATGAAAACCGTAATTTTTGAAAGATCATAGGCTTCTGACGAAATCGATGCTTCAGTTGTTTCATACAACTGTAAAAGCAGAAATCAATAGGATTAAGATCTCGACTTCTGGCTGGCCAAGAAATAGGTTCATCATGGCCTCTTCCAGTCAAATGTCCAGGGTACAGACTGAAAAGATATTCCTAACTCCGGTGTCGAAATGTGCTGGAGCTCCATCTTGTAAATACCACATATTTTGCCTTATTCCTACATTTACCTCTTCCAAGTATTCTGGTAAATTCTTTTGTAAGAACTGTAAGTGATCTGCGGCATTTGAATTTTCTGAAAGAAATACTGGTCCTATTAACTTATTATTCACAATAACTGCCCAAACGTTGTTTTCAAAATTATTTTGGTGACGGTGAGGGTTTTCTTCAGCCCATATGTGTGCGACATTGTAATTAGTAATGCTATTTCTTGGAAGATAGCTTCATCGCTAAATGAAATATGAATAATGAGATGGATATTTCGATTGTTTTCCGCTAAGAATCAGTCACAAAAACCCATTTTTTAAAGTTTATTTATATCCGTCAATTCTTGAACGGTTGTTAAGTGATAGAGATGAAGCTTGCTTCATTCTTCTCCAAATCATCATGTGGCCAACATCTAATTGAGCGGCTTGTACTGCTTCCAGGGTTTTCATTGATAAATTCTAAAATTTCCTTATCGTTTGTAGTATCCATTTATGGACGACCACTATTACCAGCAACTTGCGGTCGCAAAGTACCCGTCTTTCGTAAACGAAGATCAATGGAAAGAAATAATCGTCTGTTTGGTGTATTCCGATTGGGATATTCTTCCGTATAACGCCTTGTAGCTGCTGCACTATTTCCTTGGCATTCACCTGTGATTACCAGAATTACAGATAATTATTTGAAACCTTGTTTTAGCCTAACCAAACTTACCCACAATTAAATGCATGCCTATCATTTCTTCAAACAGATTAACCATTGTAATAAAAAGTTTAATTTTTAGCAGCACTCTGGAAATGCGCAATAAACGATAGCCTCAATTGACAGCAAGTAATTGTTAAAGAACCTTTTTTTATTTATCCATAGGAACTACAGGTGTTGAACAGCCAACCAATGAATTTTTAAAGGATACTGAAAAAGAACCTGCATCTCGGTAAAAACTGGCTTGTCGGTAAAGTGCTGAGTGGCAAAACATTTCAAAAATGATGAATTAAACCACTGGTGTCATAATACTTATTTAATTGTAAGACATAGAAACGTTTGGGAGATTTAAGGGCTTCAATACTTCAATTTTTATGGGCTGAACAGATTTCCTGGTTCATTTATGTAAAATATGTTCTTATGGTAAGAAAATGTTAAACAGTTCATTAAATATTGGAAAAAGAATATGCGTTTCAATTCAGGATCCACCTTTTCGTTACACTCTATATAAAACCCTGCAGAAGTTGCTACATTGTATTGGGTCACTATTTTTCAACTTGAATAGGCACTTCTTTGCGTTGAGAAATTATAAGAGCTGTTTAAATGAAGAAGGTCTCATGAGCTTTGACTATGCATTGGTATATTCTTCTATTAGTCATTATGTTTATGGTCCGGCTTGACTTCACGGATTCGATGTGCGGGTTCCAGGTGAGCCTACGATCTATAAGAAGACCGAGGTACTTGATCCGCGTCTGCTTGTTGATCTCCCTTCCAGAGACCCTCACTTTCATGGCCATGGTTATCGCCTGAGTCTTGTCCGGGTTCACTCTGATCTTCCACTCGAGGAACCAGCGCTTGAGGTTGTCCAATTCACGCTGTATAAAGACTATCCCGAGGCACCCGGCCCATGGAAGACGAGAGGAGAGCCGTGTCGTCGGCGTACAAGGATACTTTCACAGGCTCGAAACAGGGTAGGTTGCTGGTGTAAAGAGAGTACAACATCGGAGAGAGCACGGCTCCCTGAGGCACTCCAGTGAGGATCTCTCTGTTGTCAGACAGAGAGTCCTCTACTCTGACCTTTCAGGAAGGATCCAATCCTCCAGACCAGACCCCGAGGTAGGTCGAACGCAATAAGTTTGTGCAGAAGGCCTTCGTGCCATTCACGGTCGAAGGCCTTCGAGGTGTCTTACAAAATGACGTGCACTTTTTTGTTTTTATTCAACTCCGTGATTGAGTTTTCAACCAATCTCAGAGCCTGCATCTCGGTGTAGTGTTTTCTCTCGAAGCCGAACATTTCGGTCCTCAGCTTCTTCGTCGAGCCTTTGCAAAACGACTCTTTCAGCCAGCTTAACCACCGAGGACGGCAGACTGATCAGGCGATAGTTCTGCGGGAACAGCAGGTTCTGACCCTGTTTAGGAATCATGACAACGATGGCATGCTTCCACCCTCTGGGGAAGTATCTGAGGGCCAGGAGACTGTCGACGCACTTGTCCGGAAGCTTCTTCAACAACCTATTTGTTATTGAATCAGCTCCCGGAGCTGGCCTTTGCGGCCTTGATGTAGCCCTTCAGCTCCTCCACAGAAGTCGGACGGATGTCATCATCATCATCCTCCTCAAGGATAGCATGAACCCGATCTTCCATTGTCGTCGATGTTAAGCTGGAACTAATGTTCCATCGTGCCAGCAAAAGCCAACGCTTTGTCGACGGGAAGTAGCACACTCGGCGCTCTCCGTGAATGGGTGAGGGAGCAGTCTTCTTCCTCTTGAGTCTTCGGGTGATCCGCCAAAGCTGGTCATCCCCAGGCTCAATGAATTCCAACAGATCCGCCCACCTTTCGTTTCGATATGTTTCTCTCCCGTATCAAAGCTTTGATACGAGGGGGAAACTCATTGTAGCTCCCTAGAGGTAGCCGCTCGAAACGCATCATTCACAGAGAGCTCGAAGCGCTCAACCGCCGCGTCGAGTTCGTCGGGAGAGCGGGGTGCCTCAAGGGGGGCGCGCATCTCTCAGAGATATGTTGCGAAGGATCTAATACGATAACCAGGAGAAGGAAGATCATCCCTAGTACCAGGATAATTGGATTATGATCTGAATCCAATTCCGACAGAACGTAAAGTTCGCTAGTCATGGAGACGTTCCTGAGAAGCGCGATGTCTAGAACATCAGGTCTGTACTACCCTTGATAGTGCGTCGGCTCATCCGGTCCCAGCACTAGATATTCATGCGTGTCGGCATGCGCATGGAGCGTTTGGTCGTTTGATATGCTGAGCTGAATCAAAACTGTTCTCAAAGAACAAGCCTGAGTTAACAAAGGCGGTGACATATCTCCTTACGAAAACGCCATCTTTGGGACGCATTTGAGATCAATCAGTTCGGCTTTGCAACTGATCACTTTGGCTTCTTCGCAAGAGGAAATTTCATCTTCCTTGTTTCCTCAGACTTTTTCTTCAAGGACAATCGAGTCCATGGCTCTAAAAATAGGGGTTGTATGTGTTTTTTCTTGCTTCATCATAAAAAAATCAAAACAAAAAAAGAAATAAGAAATGTTTGGGGTGGAGCACCCTTATCACTAAGGGGTGTGAAAATTAGATTAAATCCTATTCTCAGACCTACTGAATATACATATCAAATATCATTAAAATTCGTCAAGTCGTTTCCGAGGAGTATGACAACCAATACTGATACAATACTGTTATGTATATAGGTGAAATGTCAGTGTATACTTCAAGTACATTTGCAACATTTAAATTTACGAACTAACCTGTTCTGATTTTGGATCATGGTTAATGCCAATCTGTCGACTCGGTGAAGAGGAGTGTGAAATTTGCGATGGTACTTGAAATTGTTCAGGACCTGAATTTTCAATCTGTTGATTTTCTGGTGAATGGTCAACCTGCTGAGCTCGTCCTGGAATTTGCGAATTATCAACTTGTTGACCATGATTTGAAATTTGAAATTTTCTGTAGCCAGAGTTTTCAACTTGTTGAGTTAAATCTGAATCATCCACCTGTTGACCCTGATTTGAAAATTGCAATTTTCCGTAACTAGACTCTTCGACTTGTTGGGTAAGGTCTGAATCATCCACCTGTTGATCATGATTTGAAATTTGCAGTTTTCCATAATCGGAATTTTCAACTTGTTGTGTTAAGTCTCCATTGTCAACTTGTTGTGTTAGGTCCTCATTGTCAACTTGCTGTTGGGTTATTTCGATATCATCAACTTGTTGACCATGATTTGAAATTTGCAATTTTCCATTACTGGAGTCACCAACTTGTGTCAAGTCTCCATTGTCAACTTGCTGTTGGGTTGTTTCTGTATCATCAACTTGTTGACCATGATTTGAAATTTGCAGTTTTCCATAATTGGAATTTTCAACTTGTTGTGTTAAGTCTCCATTGTCAACTTGTTGTGTTAAGTCTCCATTGTCAATTTGCTGTTGGGTTATTTCTGTATCATCAATTTGTTGACCGTGATTTGAAATTTGTAGTTTTCCATAACCGGAATATCCAACTTGTTGTGTTAAGTCTCCATTGTCAACTTGTTGTGTTAAGTCTCCATTGTCAACTTGTTGTGTTAAGTCTCCATTGTCAACTTGCTGTTGGGGTGTTTCTGTATCATCAACTTGTTGACCATGATTTGAAATTTGCAATTTTCCATTACTGGAATCTTCAATTTGTTGTGTTAAGTCTCCATTGTCAACTTGTTGTGTTAAGTCTCCATTGTCAACTTGCTGTTGGGTTATTTCTGAATCATCAACTTGTTGACCATGATTTGAAATTTGCAATTTTCCATAACTGGAATCTTCAACTTGTTGTGTTAAGTCTCCATTGTCAACTTGCTGTTGGGTTATTTCTGAATCATCAAGTTGTTGACCCTGATTTGAAATCTGCAATTTTCCATACACTGAATCTTCTTCAACTTGTTGGGTTAAATCTGAATCATAGTCATGATCGATTTGTTGACCTTGATCATAGGTCGAAAATTTTCCACTGTCTTCTGTTTGCTGAATGAATTCATAATCATTCTGGTGATGGTGATTTCTGTTGCCATTCATTGAACCAAAACTTCGCTTCGACCTCAAATAGCTGTGAGCATTTGGGTCATCGCTAAAAAAATCTTCTCCAGGCAAGGTTTCTATGCCGGATCTGAAATGGAAATTTTTATCAAAACATGATTTTGAGGAAATGAAGAATTTTTCTTTTTTTTGAAGTGCAAGTGTACCAGACTATGTCTTCACTTTGTGAGCAGTGTGTAGTTAAGGCTATAAAGTTCTGCATTACAAATTTTACTTGTGGAAGGTGAAAATTACCAGAAACGTTTTATTTTTTTTGGAAAAACAAGCACTACAGGATAAACCTCAATGCGCTATAAAAGCGGTGCTTGTGCGAAAGTGGTGATTCACATTGGATTTGAATTCAATTCAATCCAATTTGGGAAAACCTTTCTGAGGAAGTTTGTTCCACATGAACGCAGTTCTCCAAATGAAAGAGTTTTTAAACAGCGAAGTTCAAGGTGTACTGAGCTGAACTTCAAAACGATGAGCAGCCACAGTCCGTCGCTTATTTCTGATATGTATCGCTCTTGGTGGAATCAAATGTGTCAAGTTCCTTGAAAACTTCCCGTGGAAGTATCTATAGAAGAGAGACAAATCACCAACCTTTCTTCGATGTTCCGGGCTATCAAGATTGCAAGTTATGTTTGCGTCTCCAATCAGGCGGATGACTGTTTTCTGGATGGAATCCAGTAGCTTCAGGGTATGTTTAGGGGCGGAGATCCATACATGAGAACAATACTCCAAAGAAGGTCTGAGGTGTGTACAGTTTTCTGGTTCGGAATAGTGTTCCAAGCTTTTGAGAAGCAGCCCTTGCAATTCCAGCAACATGATTGTGCCAAGACATATTAGTATCCATTTTAACATCCAACAAACTTATCGAAGCAGAAAGCGGAATTGTCCGTCCTGACATTATTATATCCGGTTCAGAGACATTCATCTTTTTGGAGAAAACCAATGTCTGGGTTTTCGTGGCATTGAATTCAGCCTGGTTACTTTCACCCCAATTCGAAATTACTTCTAGATCCACATCAAGATATGCAATCTCCTGCTACCGGTGAAGATGTGCATGCATCGAAGAGCAAATTTTTGGATTTGACTCTGTTTTTACTACTCTGATGAATCTACCGACCACAGTTGCTTGATAATTTGCACAAGTGCTTTATTTGAAGCACTCTTCATACTAGAAGTATTAGTATTGATGTCGCTCATGTAGGCATTGTTTTTCAAATGCCTCAGAAACCATGTTGTGTTTGATAAATATTAGAAACCAGTGTTCATGAAACAGGTATTACCGATAATTTTTAAGCCACGAAGCACAGGAGTTTTGATTGAAGAATGTACGAGGTCTGTTCAAAAAATAAGGAGAATGTACGTACATCCGATTAGCGATTTTTTAATTTTTTTTATGTTGGTACATTCGTCTGGTAAACAGCTGTTAAGCATGTTTTGTTTGTTGGCGAGAGGGATAAAAGTTAAAAGTGTTTTGAGTGTTTGGCGATTTTCTGCTATCGAAAAAAACGGATAAAAAATGTGCATCAAATTTTGTGTGAAAAAATGATTAGGTGCTCAAAAAACACTTGAATGTTGACAGTGGCATACGGCGATTGTACTCGGAGTCACAAAAATGTTTATATATACTCACAAGTAGTACAAGCTTTTTACAGAAGGTCGAGAAGATGTGAATGACGACGCTCGTCCTTAACGCCCCAGCATATCAACAACCGATGAAAGTGTTGCGAAAGTGAAGAAAGTTGATATGGAGAATCATCGATTCACTATTAGAGAAGTTGCTGAGGGTGTCGGCAAATCGGTTGGCTCATGCCATGCAATTTTTTCGTAAATTTTGGGAATGAAGCGTGTGGCAGAGAAGTTAGTTCGAAAATTGCTCAATTCTGACCAAAAAATCGTCGCATGAGCATCGCTCAGGAATTGTTGAATAGAGTCGACGGTGATCCAGATTTGCTTAACAGGGTCATAAGTAATGACGAATCATGTGTATATGGTTATGACATCAAAACCAAAGTCCAATCGCCCCAATGCAAGAGCCCAGGAGAGTCAAGACCAAAGAAAGCATGTATGGTCAATAACAAGATTATGATTGGAAAAAAACGCTGGCACAAATGTATTATATCTGAGGGGACTACTTTGAAGAGAACATAATAGAAATTGTTGAATGAATAAATATATATAAATCTTTGAGAAAAATGGAAATTTAACTTATTTTTTCAACATACAGCGTATTAATAGTCTACTTCTCTTGAAATTGATTGGCGCTACCTTCTTCGCTGATACCCTTCAAATGGTCTTGTATAATATAGTGATTTTTCCTGTCAATGTGAGAGCGGATATATAATTATCATCCGCCTCAGGCAAATTGCTCATGCTATGATTTTCAAAATGTAATTATTGATACTCTTATAGTAGGGTATATATAATAAAAAAAATTCAATATGTAGAAGATAATTGATATAGCATTACCTCGCTGAATTACTATTTTACTAATGCTTTGATATGATTTTTTTTCTTGTTATATCTTGTTACTTGTAAGTAGACTGAATTTAAGGAAAATTATTGTTTTAGACACCAGTATTATGAAATACTTTTTCTGGTACTTCTGATCACATCAAGTTCCTAGACAACATTCATTCAGAAGTATTTTAAAGATTCAGTTTTTAGAAATAGTAATATCATTTCAAATCATTTCAGTTTCATTGAAATCGTTTATTTTTTCATTGTATACAGTTCAGGTTTGTTATAGGTTTGTATAGGTCAGTTATAGGTTTGCTGAATAATCTCTTCTATATATGATATATTCAACTTCTAAAATGTTTTTGACAATCAAAAAATGAAAGTTATGCTGAAAATTCTATTGAAGGTGAAAATTTAATTTGTAATTTTCACACGTCGATGGAGTCAGTGAACTTTACTTATTTCAATAAAATTTATTTGTGTGTATTTTCTCATGAAACAGTTTTCAAAATTTTTTTTCAGTGTGGCTAATACGGCGAAGAGGGCGTTCCTGATATGGCTCTCTATTCTGATGTTTGGAAACCCAGTAACTGTGCTCAGTGGCCTGGGTACTATAACGGTGATAGTAGGAGTACTGCTGTATATAAAAGCACAAGAATATGATAATAATGATAGGTCAAGTTCAGCAAATCTGATTCATAGAAAAGTTAGGGCAATTTAGCATATTTAATATCTTTAGTCTAAAATTTTGAGTAGAAGTAACTGAAAGGCAGGGTAATCATTAATTCTTCTCTAGAAGTGAATAATACATATTAATCATACATACCTTTTTATAGTTGTGAAGAGTGACATTTCCTGAAAGGTTGAGTAGCTTCAGTTGAAGTTAAATTTCATTTTGTATCATTTAAACAATCAAGACGAAAGATGATATTAAGTGAACATTGGAATGACACCAATATTTTTCTAAAGTAAAAATTAAATGAAAAAATAATGAAATAATCAATTCAAATTATTGAACTTTTTCTACTTGACTTACTGATCTCCACCTTCTCCAGAAATAGGGTTGTAAGTGAAGGTAATCCTTGTTATAGGCGAGCACGTATCCTAAGGGTTGAGTTCTTACTACAATTTTGTACGATATTTCCTTTCTTGGGCATTTTCTTTCAATTAAATTTGTCAACCTCATACATTTATGCAATTTTTCTAAAATTTAGACATCTTCTATTATTTTCGTTTTAAATAAAACTAATGAACCGTTGTTAATATTTGTAGGTAGTCGAATGTTTTTGATAATACATTTATAATTTTTTCAACAATAGACATTTTCAACAATATTCAATCACATAGATGAAACTTCATTCATGAAGTTTTATCTTTGAAGATGAAATTAGGAGTCTGCTAGCTCGCTCAAAAATAACACTCTTGTCAGAGTCATCATTGTTTCATTGAATTTGATAAACATTTAGAAATTGGCACAATTTAATTTTCATCGTGGTTCTTCCAACTACTAGAAATAGTAGGAGTTCATTATATCAACACATTTCAGTTACTTGTTGAAGTATTCGAGGTTAAAGTGTGATACAAAAAGAGAATTAGAATTGCTCCCATTCAAGCAATTCAAAAATTGCTTCAGAAATACAGGTCCGAAATCAAAATTCCAAAGTTGAGGGTGCTCCAAATCGAAATACATCCTGTATAGACATTTTATTGAAGTATTCTGACAGTCCAATGAAAGTTGCTCCGGCGAAGTGTAAACATATTTCCGATATTTCTGCGAATGAAGAAGGTAGAACAAACATTGGAATTTTCAAATTTTCTCTTTTTCTCATATATCTCCGTAACGAAAAAGCTAGAATCAGTTTTCTTCACACATATGTGTCTGCCAGTCCAACTGAGGATGCTATTATGTAGTGAAATGCGAAATAAAATCTATATAGTGAAAATTTATAATTATTGTCATGAAGATATATGTGGCAAGCTGACATACTTGATTCACACTATTTCTCCACTTTACGACGACAGTTTATCAACCGTGCGTTCCACGAAGCGCTCACAACAATCAAAATGCTCTTTTAGACGTTCCACATAACGACCGCGGTCGTTGTGGTCGCAGCAAAAACGTCACTCATGACGTCATTACTTTCGCTCACGGCACGCTAACAACGACCCATCTCAGGAGGTGGGTCGAAGTGGACGTTCAGAATATTTAGGCGCTAGTTTTGAAGTATGACAAATGTTATATGTCATTCGTAATTCATCTATAATTTCTCAACGTATTCCATTATTCAATCTCATAAGTAATCAATGGAATAATTGCTTACACATAATGAAGTAAATTTAAGAGTAGCATAAATTTAGAGTAAAATCTAAGTGTGCAATCAGACATAACATTTTCCAAATGTACAGTGTAATATGATAAAAAATCGTGTACCTTTTACCTGAAATGACTTGAATTCTTCATCTGAATAACTACGAAGTATATTCTCATAATCAATAACTCAGTTTTCGGTTTTCACGATTATAATTTTGTAAAGTTGCATTCTACTCCCCATCTGAATTAGATGAACTAGTTTCTGGAGCACTATTGCGACGCATCAACAAATCTCCAAGTGTCGTAAGGCATTTTGATTACATTAAAACTTAATTTGTTCAACAACTTCCCTGAAATTATATATTAAAAATTAGGTTATACTTTTTTTCTAATATAAATAAAGTTAACTTGCAATTATTGAAACTTATTGTTGAGGCTTGCGTAACCTCATTAAAACTTCTGCTTCATTTTTTCAATCTCGCCATTTGTAATGATTACATGAACGCCCAAAACGCCCCATAATCCGTTCCACTCGAGTTTACGTCAGTAACGCCACAGTAAAGCTTAAACGTAACGCTCATAAGCAAGTGGAATGGGAAAAACTGGTCGTGAGCGTGACCGTTGTGAGCGCTTAGTGGAACTGTTGAGTATTGTGATACATTTATATTGTATTCTATGCTTATGCTAAGTTGGCAACACTGTTTTAGAAAGTAGAAAAAGGAGCCGCGGTTGAAGGCGCTCTCTCTCTGTGCAGTATGCGGTCGAAGATACATGTTGTTATCCAATAGATAATAAAGTATAGTTCAGTTGTAATGTGATTATTGATTCCACACCTTCACAGTGTCTTCCCCAGTAGGCCTAATCCACAGTTCGTAAATTTAGCGCAATTTTCTTCGCTTTGATGTTTTTGATGAAATAGGTGTTACTAGTCCATCGTCCCGAGTATCCATCGAGACGTCACATATCGAAATTTCTTCTGCATCATCTGTGATGAGATCATCAGATTCACCGTAATCTTCTTCGTTTTCAATTTCATTATGCGCTGTCTCGAAAAACGTCTCCATTTCTTCCTCTTAATTTTTTTCATGTGATGGAACTCATCATGCACAAGTACCATTACAATTCTGGATTATAAGATGCTGACATCCATTTCTGCATTTGGAAAAAATAAGTTTTCTTGAGCTGGAGGCTCGAGTGTCTTTACATAAATGAGCCCAATTTTTGTTGCCATCAACATTGCTGTACATTTCCATAGCACTGCTGAAACTTGTAATAGGTTCAAAACGGATGTTATCATGCTACTGCTTCTGTTGATGTTAGCGACGTTATATTCATTTTACTCCTATATGCTGATTTTATAAAGCATGTATATCTATACTGCCCTCCTTAGCAGAAGTGCAGTGTCTGTATCATACTATTAATCGAGAAAAATACCTGTAAAGTTGGAAGCTTGTAGTTTTTGTATAAATTTTCAGTTGATGCTGTTGTTTGTTTTATATTGTTAAATATAATATAACATAAATATTAGTTATTATTTTATTACCAATAATTTTTATCTTAATGTTTTATTTACTTAAAAAAATCAGTTACTGCATTTCGGCTAAGTAATCTTGACTCTAAAAATTATGTTCTCTTAAGAAGAATGCAGTATCTGTTCATACTGCATTTTTGCTAAACATCGAAGTTTTTTTCAAACTAAATTTACTTAATGAAAACACAATAAGGGACTAAATAAAACTCCACATATCATGTAAAAAAATTAGGAAATATATTTTAACCGTAGTAACTAACCAGTATCGAAACTGACAGGTTTAAAAATCAAACTTAACTTTGAATTGATTACATTTTATATTTTGGTCAGCCCAAAAAGTACAAAACACTTCAATAACTCGTGTCCTCAAGCCTCTTATTCCCTCACTGGCAAGGTTTTCCAAAACAATTTTCGATTATCTGGTATAACACCTCCTAACTTCCTCAGAATGTTGTCCCTTTTGTTCTTGGGAAATTCTTGCTGTTTGTTCATGACTTCAGAAATCTCAAAATGTCCACTTTTCTTTTTTAAAACTTTGTTCATCAAGAAGTCAAGTTCTTTCCCAGGCTCTTGGTCTTCTACGAAAGATGTCTTGTATTGTAGAGTTTAGCATCCTCGTTTTGCTTTAAACTGAAATTTAAATTTATAAATAAAATAATTCAACTTAATTTAAAGTAATTCAATTTAATATTATATAATAAACAATTTACCTGAACGATTTCACACATATAAGTGCGGTTCGGGTCCTTTTTAAGTTTCTGTTGTGATGATAAATCTTTCCATAAGTAAAAGTCAGAAAGTGCCATTTCTTCAACATCTACTCTTTCTTCGCATTTCTCACTGCTACGACAAAATACTGGAAGTCATACACTCTTCCTGTTTTTTTGAGCGATTGCTCCACATTGTGGTGGAAGATATCCGCACTCATGAAAGTGTGCCCTGCCTCAAAATAATTGACTTCTATTGTATCACAAGATATTTCATTTGAATTTATTACTTGAATCAAAAACGGGTAAAAACACCAATTCTTATTTTGGCTCGAGCAATTATTTAACCAAATTATGATGTGTTTGAAGTCTCTCTTTTCTTTAAGAAAAGCATAAAATGTGCTTATTCAATACTACTTGTTTAGGCCAGTGATTGCATCGTGCCACACAACAGCATAAGGTTTAGAAGAAGGCTTATCTCCAACAGGTACAAAGCTTCCATGATAGGCTTCAAGCCTCTTGGTAAATAATACTTTTTCAGCTTAGCAAAAGTGCAGTAACTACATGTAGTTACTACATTCTGCTTAGCAATAATGAGATACTGCGTTTTTTCCTAAGTTTATCTAGGTTATTAGCTATAGATACTGCATTTTATTCACAAGAAAATTTCTTTTAGAAATATTTTACTGCGTTTCTCCTGAGCTGAATAGATAGATCTCGTTAAGACGAATCCATTGATGTATATAACTCCAAAAGTCACAATTTGTCACTTACTGCTTTTTTGCTAAGGGGGACAATGATGGCCCCCCTAACTGTAATTGGTTGTAATTTTGATAATTATTGTGTTCTAAGAAAACAAATTGGCTCAAAAGGAAGCTAGTGTAGGGGCCCTTGAAACCATATTTCGAAAAATCCACTAGTTCCTATGACGGATTTTTTTTCAAAAGGGTAACTGCTTTGAACCGTTTACGTGGAAAAATTCACGTAGAATGAATGTTATAGGAACAAAGGTTCCTATAACATTCATTCAACATACCGCACTGCTAAGTGCTTCTATTTGTTTGCGCCCTTTGGATGCAAGAATTTTTGAAGTTTTTGTTGGAACAGTTCTACATTAAATATATTTCCCGGGCGAAACTTGTGTTTATCCATTACTTCTTCCAGAGACTGATAGAAAGCTTTAATGTTTTCTTTATTAAATAGTAAATTTAGTAAGTGAATTTATTCAATTCAGCTATAGAACAGATACATAGTCGTCTATAATGAAAAAGAAAAAAATATATATAGATACATAAAAATGTTGAGATTATACAATCGTAAGAGAATTAATGAAACTTACGGCTACCTAAGCAAGCTTGTATTGTAGCCAGCAAACATCCTATATAACTATATTAACTTGCAGGATGGAGAAAGGAAGATATAGAAAAAAGATGATAGAGGACGTGAAAGACAGAAAGAAATGCCTGAGCTCTTGCGAGAGAAGTTTGTCCAGGAGTTCGAACAGATATTCTTTTGTTTTCTTAAGGAAGCAGTTGAGCCACTTTCAACCAGGCATAGCCTTTTCTTGATTAAACCTATGGTTTATATGATGCTTTTCTGCTACTTGCAATACAAGTTTCCTCAGATCTAGGCTTGTTAATCTAAAAAACCTTGTTTCTAAATTAACAATGTGTGCTACAATTTCAGATTCAACCTCAGCATTAAACGTAGGATTGAATCCACCAAACTATCCTTTGTTGCTACCTTGATTTTTAGAAAATCTCCTACGCAGTGTAGTTCTGGGTACTCCAAAAGCTTTTGCTGCCAGTGTGTATTCCATGGCTTTGTTCGTCACAGAATCTATAGCTGATGCCATATCATTTTCGCTCCACTTTTGCCTTTGACTTGTTTCCTGTAAAAAAATACTCAAGTATCTACACATAAATGTTATATTTAGTGCGCGTGACGATCCCCATGGTGTTCCTTTGATGGCCTGGCGGGCCATCATAGGCAAATCGACATTTGTATTACAGAAATCGATTTCTTTACAACTATTTATCTTAACGTATGCATTGTATTTGTAATCCTTATAGAATGTTTGGTTGTCAAAAAATAACCACTTCAAAATTAGCCATCCTTACATCAATACTCACCAAATTCATTTTTTTGCTATAATGCAGCACCGGAACGACGTTTCCGTACAAAATTTCACAGGCGCACTGATGTTGCCACGTGACCTGTCTTGAATACTAAATACAGGCAACACACCTTGCACTTATCACAATATGATGAGGGGGCCATCATAGAACCAGGCTGTCATAGGTCACTTCCCCCCCTTTTTTTTTTAAATTTTCACATCACTATAATTGTACAACTTGAAAAGGAGGCGCTCTCCAGATTTAGCAATAACCTCTGGATCATCGTTTGAATTTTTGGGTGCATGGATAACCTTGCCCTAATTTTGATTCTTTCAAAACACATTATTTAATTTAATTTTTCCTTGATTGAAGAGTGCAGATTGCAGATATTGTATCTCATACACACTAAATGCATTTAATAGAAGAATATGATTTGCGGCTGTTTTGTCTATGATACTTTCAGTTGAATATATTTGTTGTGAATTTTTTTGCTGGTTTCAGAATATACATGTTTGATCACGTAGTGATCAAACATAATCGCTACGTGATCAAACATGTATATATCAATAATACCGTTTTACTTTTTATTATTTCTATCATCAATTTGAACTTCTGCAAAATTCAATGAATATCCATGTGGTTTATATAGATTTTTTTTAAGGAACACTGCACTGCGTGGACTTGCGGAAGTGGTCGAAATTGGTCGAATACTGGATTCGGACGTGATTTACCCTCATATGACAATCATTAACCAGAGGCTAATAGAACTTATCAAGAGCCCTCGATCGCATGTCAGCAGAACTTCTTGTCAAGCCATCGGTCATCTCTTCGAGTACGTTAAAGATACCAGAAGGCCAGTAAGTATTCCGGCGAATGCTTTTCAAGAAATTAATTTTCATTTTTATGGGTGATCAGGTAAAAAAACTTAATTAATCTCCTGGAAATGAGGGTGATAAATTAAATTTGATGGTTCCTCAAAATAAAAAAGCTCTCAGGATTTTTAGGAAATGTGATAATTATTATATTTAGTCAGGAGATAGGTGAATCGTGGTTAAATTGTTTGGAAGAGTTTGAACCACGGCCATTTAGGAAATGTTTGAAGTAATATCTGATTTTTTTAAAAGAAATGCTTCATATGAAGTGTGTTCTCCAGAAGATTTTTCAATAAATTTTCGGTGAAAAACATTTACGCTAAACGGATTTTCCTAAGAAAAAAGGTACAAAAACCATGTTAACTAATAATCTCAGGAATAAGATGTGCCTAAAAGCCATATCTTGGTCATGATTGTCATTGAACTTTCATGCAATAAAGTTACCAGTAACCATTGCAGCCATTGCATTGTTGAATCAGAGAAAACATTAGATTCAAATCGCTATTAGAGCAGTTAAATTCGACCTAACGACAATTGGACCTGGTAATAACTTAGAGATAGCGCATCACACCCGTCTCATCATGTAAAATGAATGAAATGCGTAAAATATCATAATCTGATTTCATGAAATAGTTATACCATGAAAATCTTCCACAACTCATTATTATATTTTTGATATTTAAGAAATATGTCTCGAGTACACCAAGTTTAATCAGTTGTAATGTATGCAAATCTATAACTTAGTGAATTTTTCTAGCATAGTATAGATAGTTATCCAAATGGAAGATGTCAAGAGATATCCAAAGTGAAAACTGTTGAAGTCACCGAAATGGATATCAAAATAGAGAGATATGATAAGAATTTTGACGCTTTCAGGACATGGAAAGAATGTCAAACAGATGAACATAATCAAAATAATCTAGTGAGTGAGATACAACGTAATAGCAAAAAAGAAACACTGAAGAGAACAGGAATTGTTATTAGAAGTCAAGAAGTTTGAGGTGGTCAGGGTCGAACTAAGTAGAGAATAGCAAATCTTCAAATTTTGAATAAACAATACTTGGACAAAGTGGACGTGAAGATCATTACTAATGACCATATTATATAGGGAAGACGACAATCAATAAGAGGGTTCTAAACCATATGATGATACCCAAGGATATCACCAAAACAAAAATCAGACAGAAAGCAATTTTAGTGAAGGCCGCAGAATAAAAGAAATAGAAGAAGACATAAGAACGATAAAAAAATGAGGCTGTAGGAAATCGAAGTATTAAAAGTGAACAAGCAAACTTAGTCCAAATTAGGAAAGAATTAAGATATGTATGAGCATGGGATCGATTTACTTCTGTTACTTCGAAGATGAAAAGAATAATGAGTAGTTCACATAAACAAGTTAAAACTGAAAAAGATGAACTTTTGTTGAGGAATCGAAATCGGTAGAATTGATGAAGAGGTTCAATCAAAAAATAAAGAAGATAGTTGTGAGGAATGGTTTTTGAAAAGCCATAACTTTATATTAACAGATGGGATATTACCGAGTTCACCTGACTTTGCTGTTGCTGATAAGACTGTCTTTATTGAAATAAGTATATTCTGTCCAAAAAAACCCGGTTGACTAGTCGTATGGGTATGCTGTAATTGTTCTTTCAGTTCCATTACCCACTCCTCAACTACACTATTTCTTTGTCTTTGACTCTAGCCTCAAGAATTCACTTTGTACATATTGGACTATCTTTATCTTCCCTGTTTTCGAACTAATCATTTTTTGTGGTTCATTCAATTGTGTTTTTTCTGTACTTCTTGTTACGGAAGATATTTCAGCAACTTGTCGTTCTTAACTCACGTTCTTCCATTAACTTCAACTAATCATTGATATTTAAGTCGCCGTTACTTCGTATTTATTTGCTCGTATATTCTACACTATCACTATATTCAATTACATTTAACAATTATTCACTAACTGGCCACCACTCTAAAATTTTCGTGACCTACTGAAATGAAACCCAGACCTTAATCTAACCTAATCTGTCTTCTGTGCAATAATCTTGCACTTTTATCAAACAATATAGAACTTTCGAGATCCTTCTTCTTATTTTTCATGCTGGATCAGGATGACTAATTATTCTCGATTATTCTCCCGCGTTCGATAACTCCTTTCTTACGCGATATAGACTATCGAAGATTCGTTTGCACTCGGTATACGTCAGACCGTTGTGCCAGTAGACCGCCTGACATTTCCAGCTGTAGCTAATAATTTCAACTTTCATTATGAGGTCAATTTGCCGCCATATTTCCGAAAGCACTGCACGAGACTCAAAAATCTTTTCTTTTCAAGGAATTCGACGAGCTGGTTGATTCGCTGCTTTTCAAGTGCGCGGACTCAAACAAGTTCATTCGTCACGACGCCAACCTAGCGCTCGACTGCATGGTCACCCATATCCCCACTTTCCACTCTATCCGGGCGATCTGTTCCAAAGGACCGGACCATAAAAATCCCCTTGTTAGGATTGCGGCAGCAAGATTATTGGTTTGTGCTATAGTCATTGCTGGTGTCCAGAACATTCTACATCCCCAAAACAACGAGTTCACCAGGAGAAGGATAATTCTCAACATGACCAAATTTATGAACGATCGAGATGCAGAAGTCAGGTGTAGTATTTCTACGATACTGAATTTTAGAATAAAACTCTTTAAGATATTTGGAATATACATTATTATAGTGTTATAGTTCATATAGTCAAGACGAATTAATTAGGTAGAGCTGCTGTGGAATATTGTTTAGAGAAAAATTATCAAAAGAATTTCAGAAAATTCTGAAATGAAGTTTTCATAAAGATATTCAAAGATGGCAGATCATTTGATAAATGAAACAACATTTGTTATACAACAAACTAACCTAACGAATGTTGAACGTAGTAAAAACAACGAATCAGTAAATTCATTATTTTAGTAAAACTTGTGAATATGTTCCCAGCTTCATTCGAATAGTGTTTTATTACATATAAGTTGTACCTCAGGACACTGTCGAAAATTATTCCAAAATAATTGAAATAATACATTCAAAAAGTTTACTGCAACCTGCAACTAACTAGGGTTGTTATTAGATTGTTTCAAAATTTTTGTCCGTTTTTATGAGTCTACTTTGAACTATAATGCGGGGGTTGCCTTTTATGTTTTGGGATTAGGGAACAAAAAATATTCCCTATTGAAATATATTCACTTTTGCATGCGTTTGAACCAATTGTCGAAGCACTTTTGCCACTCTCGATTGAGGTATCTCCAAAACATGCATTCTGAATGCAGCAACCGCTTCTTCAGGTGTAGAAACACGTTGACCTCTCAGTTTGTTTTTTACGTACGGGAATAAAAAGAAGTCATTCGGTGCCAAGTCAGGACTATACGGCGGATGACTCATC